>CAMRHE010000165.1:3257500-3285000 GCA_947044405.1 Leptodactylus fallax | reverse complement strand
AAGTACAACTCGTCTTGCAAAGAATAATCCCTCACATAGCTATTTCGACACAAAAATAAAAAAAGCATTAATGTTCAGATTACCTTGCGTCCTTATAGGGTTACATATAGCAATAGCTGACTAATTTCTGTCCAGTTCGACCAATATCAACCTAAATTGTTTTGTGCAAATGGCCAGTTGATGTGGCTGAAATGTCTCATCTGCCAAGAAACTTGAGTGCTATGGTTACAAATCTGCAAATCGCAATGATTTTGGCTTTTAAGGCTCTGTTCACATTGGCACCAGAGATTTGAAGATTTCTGTCCAATGTCTGAAAATCGTTGGAGGAAAAACTCCTGCATGGTTTAAATTTTAAAACAAAGGACCCCATTATAGGCAATGGGATCTGTCCAAGGGGAACAATTTTCAGGCCCAGTGCTGGGGTTACTCCAGCAGGTAACTGCCTATTTTGATGGAGTTGCTGCCTCCTCTTTTTGACCCACGCATAGAACATCTGAGTCTCAGTGTAGGAGGCGCGATGACATCATACGATCGTTGCCTGCGACAAGATACAGACATCTTCTAAACCAGCACAGGACAGGTCCCGCTCAGCTTGTCTTGGTTTGGTTTAGGTTAACTAGATAGTAAAAATGCCGACCCTCCAAGCAGTGACGGATAGTGCCGCCTGAGGTGGCCTGAGGGTCCGTCTGACTCTTGTGAGTTACTGCTATTTTAGCAGTCCGCCTCTCCATTGTTCTGGTCTTCCGACAGACCAGAAAAATGAAAAGGTGATGCTAGTGTAAACCTTGCATCATCCTGAATGCAGCAGTCAGGCTCATCTATCAGTCTAAATGCTACACCAGTGCCTCTGCAGTCACCAGTCACTGCACTGTCGATTCACTATAGAATACAATATAAACTTGAATATTAAAATAAAATCTGTGGTTTTTTTTTTTATTTTATTTTATTTTTTTTTGTGTGGACCGCAAAAGTTTGGTATATCCTATTTGGTGCTGGGCGATTATGACCTAAATGAAAATCACAATTAATTGAACATTTTAGGGTGTAAGGCGCACACCCGCGCATTGCTTTAACCCATTCAAATGATTGGGTTTTTCAGCAATGCGTCGCTAACCTTTCGCTATCCAGTCCATATACAGTTTCCCGAGATTTTCAGTCGGGTTCGCGGCAGACGGACTCTGGCGTAAGTGTGAACCCACTCTTAGCTAGTTTACAATTAATGACAGTTTATTTTAGAAGGCATTATGGGAAAGGAGCTGGGGAGCTCATGCGCCCTCTGTTGGATGTAACAGATCCTCAATTTGCTTTTGACTCACCGAGTCTTGAGACAGCAAATAGGATTTTAGCCAAGCCAACTTCACTTATCTGCATACAGGGCCGTTTCGGGATTTTTTGTCCCTCATCAGTGTAGATGCTTAGTAGAGGGCGAAAGGCAATTCAAAACTCTACACACCTTCACTGGTGCTCTCCTCAAGGAGAGATGTTCCTGTCCCCTAGTTTATTTTAGGACACTCCCCTTTTTACATGACACTTCCTCTATTTATATGCAATGCTGTGCCACAGAATTTTTGTTTTGGTTATTCACATATCAGCAATCCTGATTGGATAGTGTACAGTTACTGACTTATCCTTTTAACCAATGGAAGTGTGAGGGATGGCATGGATGCAAAATAATTGAAGAAATCTATATGGTAAAGTTCACTAGGATTAATTGAGCTGACCTTTTGACTGTGTGTGTGTGTGTGTGTGTGTGTGTGTGTGTGTGTGTGTGTGTGTGTTGTTTTTTTTTTTTTTTTTTTTTTTTTCCGATTAATTGGCCAACTCTAATCATGCTCTTCTGTTCTATAGAAACTGATCGATTTTGATTTAACATTAAGGCTGAATTCACATCTGCATTGCAGTCTCTGTAGGAGACTGCTGCAAATTCTGCCTAAAATCAGCGGAGAGAGAGGTCCTGCAAGGAGGACTTTTCTCTCTGCTGGTTTCAGTATAAAACTGGCGGAAACATAACAGACCCCGTTATAGTCTATGGGGTCCGCAGGTAGACTGTTTTTAAGCGGACAGGGTCTCAGTCTTTCATCCATTTTTAGCATCAAGTTTTATTATATCCGTTAAACTGTTGATCAAAACGTGATGTGAACAACTCCTAAGGTAGATGAATTTGTTCTATTTCAACAAGATCTGAACGGCTAAGGCTCCATTCAGATTTGTATTTATTTTTTTAATAATTATACACACCTGCTTAACAGATCTGTTTAATGGGTGCAAGAAAATGTAGACGCAGCCATTTACGTAGCGATCAATACTCTTTGGAGGTGCCTTTTAGTTGTGTGGACAATTTTCATATCTTTGCTAGAAGACGTCAGTTTGCTGACAAACTTGTGAATACATAATGCCGTGCTTGGCAGAGCAAAATGGCCACTTGCTGCTGTTTCTCATAAAATATAACTTGTTTATGCATGCTATAAATTAGCAAGGCTGCCACAAAACAAATATTTATGCTATTACATGTAATAGTTCAGGTAACACTAATATATGCACAGCTCTCCGTTGTTTAGGTCCGCCGGGAGACCTGAACGACTGAGAACCGGACTGCTATAATGGGGTCTGTTGGATTTCTGCCATTTTTATACTGAAACTGGCAGAGTGAAAAGTTCTCTGTGCAGAAATTTCTCTCCACCGATTTTCGGAGGTTTCTGCAGCGGAGACTCCAGCGCGGATGTGAACATAGCCTAACACCCAAAATCTTATGTGCTTTGTGTCTTTTCGCTGGCATTAGTTTTGCATTTTATTTTAAAAAGGACCTTTTACCACCTCAACCAATTAAAGTTCTTAACTGTTTAATAGGTGCAGCTTCACTGATTCCTAATCCTGAGCAACACGTGCAGTTAGCACATCAGGCACCAAAACTTTGTAAGCTCTGTAATGTCAGATGGGCAGTATCAGGCAGGGGGGTGTGATTCAGAGCTCCAATTGGAGTCATGTAATGTCAGAGCTCAGAATCCCACCCTTTATCTACTCCTGCTTGACACCTCCCTCCTGACTGTACATAGCCTAAATAGCATATCAAAATTAACAGCATTGATTGCTTGGGAAAGGTGGGTCTAGAGGAAAAATTCTAACTGTGCCAGAATCGGTGGATAAGCACCTGTTGAATGGTTAAAGAGCTGAACTTTATGGAGGTGGTGAATGGTCCTCTTTAAGAACTAATAGATTAGCTTTTGTAAACTGTATGTGCTAATATATTCCCTCTTGTCAGACATTGCAGGATAGGAAAAGACTGACTTTCTGGTAGTAGTACTAAAAAGTGCAGCAAATGCTTCACTGGCTGAGCACTATTTTAAGTTGTTCATCGTTTAGTAGCTTTAGTAACTTACACCCTCATTTTTTTTAACATTAGTGGTTCTTTAATAGGTAATTATGATAGGACATATCATTAAGTGATACTCAAGCAAAGACTACAGTCTGTTTTTCCTTTTACGTTAGCAACCTATTAACTTTGACCCTGACGCTTACGCTATTGCTGTCTGTCATTGACAAGTGGAGATATTACAGACTCTGAACCTAAAGTCAGTGGTTACAATGGCAGTGGTAAATAATATCTTTTAAATGCTTATCGGTGGAAAAACTGATGTCTAAATGTATGTATTCATTTACTTTGCACAGTGAAATGAAGAGAGAGAAGAGGGTTCCCTCTCCAGATATTATAGTTTTGTCTGATAATGAACCTTCAAGTCCACGGATGAATGGCTTAACAAAGCAGGCAAAGGAACCCAATTCTGAAACTTTTTTGGTAAGAAAATTACCTCTTTTTTATTTGTTACCCATTGCTTTCACTCTTCCATTTATGTAACATATATACATTGAATTGGAGTAGTTTTTAATTAAAGTGAACATGCCAGTTTTGGCTTTCTAAATATGCCCCATGTGAAAACCAAGATTGTGGATTAGTTGGGGCCGGTTTTGGCCCTGGTGAAAACTGGCCATTTGGCATTATGTACTTTAAAAAGAGTCTATCATTGGATTAAGGCATTTTTCATTATGCATATGTTGAAATAGCCTTTAGAAAGTCTCTCTAGTCTTACCTTTCTTCTTTTCTTGTAAGCTGCTTTTGAATAAAACTCTTTTTCTGATATGCAAATTCTGTGCTTGGAGCACAGGGGGTGTTACCCCTGGGCTCTGAGAACAGCACCATCATCGACAGCATTCCGCCTCCTCCTGCTTTCAGAAACTCCCCCTTCTTTCAGAAAGAATCCTCTTCATCCTGTTCACTGCGTCACCAGCAGCAAGTATCTTCGGCAGAGATCCAGATCCCATGCAGGGGCAGGGAGTACTCCTTAGAACAACAGGAGCGTATTGCACCTGCATGGGATTTGAATCTCGCAAGATCTTTTTGAAAGAAGGAGGCAGAGTGCTGCTGATGACGGTGCTGTGCTCTGAGCACAGGGGTAATGCCCCCTATGCTGCAAGCACAGAATTTGCATATCGGAAAGAGTTTTATTCAAAAACGGGTTACAAGAAAAGAAGAAGAAAGGTAAGACTAGAATAGCCTTTCTAAAGGCTATTTCAGCATATGCTTAGTGAAAAATGCCTTAATCCAATAATAGACTCCCTTTAAAGATGTATTTGTGAAAATGCAAATAAGCTTTTTTGAATGGTGGTTCCACTTCCACCTTTTTGGAGAAATGGCAATACTCTCATTGCTCCAAAGAGCTAACTTGCATATTGACTGCGATATCTCGGAAACAGAGGCACTGATTCACAAGGGGAAAACACTGTTAGGTTAAGGTCCCCTGAATCAATCTGCAGTATTGGGTTGATATTCTGGTAACAGATTTCGTATAATTGCAGTATTAATGACCTATTCTTAAGACATTATGGGACTCCGACCCAGATCAGCTATTTGAAGAGAAAAACCCCTCTGCCCCCTGCCCCAGGAATGGATCCAGTAACAATGGTCTATCACTGTTTCTCGAATCCTAGAAACCGCAGTGAGCAAATTTTTCATATTTTGTTTGGTTCTAGCGCTTTACAGACACTTTATGGTTTTGTGACTTTGTTCTTCGCAGGGCTTAATGATGATATTCAGAGTATCACATATATATATATATATATATATATATATATATATATATATAATATAAATCTATTTATCTATCTCAAATTTTTTTTTTTTTTTTTGTATTTATTCGCATTACTGTGTTTTTCCACAGCTAATACAGAGAAGCAGCCCCGAAGAAAGAGAGCGACTGATCAAACAACTTCAAGAAGAATTACGGTTAGAAGAAGCTAAACTGGTGCTACTTAAAAAGCTCCGTCAGAGTCAGATTCAGAAAGAGACTGCACCACAAAAGGTTAATTTTATGATCAGCCTTAAATGAGAGCCACAAAGTATGGCATTTTTTTTTTTTTTATATATATCTCTCTAGTTCTATATGATTCCTTTCATGAAGGAAATCTGTCTCCCAGTTTGTACAACATGATATAAAACTTTACTACAGGAGGCTTTCCGTTTTCATGTTTGATTATTCTTGCAGGTACCATCCCGTATTGGTGGCACTGTTATTCCTCCTCCCTTAGTACGTGGTGGGCAACAAACACCTGCCAAGCAATCTACACAGATAGTTATGCCACCACTTGTGAGAGGAGCACAGGTAAGAATAATATACACTGTGCTTTTTTGTATTTGGCTATCCTTTTTCCTTGCCCACATAAGGGATCATTTCCTCCATAGAATCCGTGTATTTCGTGATGTTTGTAGATGGTGTACAAGTTTTGATGTACTTCATACAAAGCATAAAAGTTAGGGCCCATATGAATGAACACTATTAAAACTACTATAAGCATTATTAAACTAGGGGTTGAATTAGTCACAATGTATTCCCTCTCTTGATCAAGCATTCCACACAGAAGCTATGCAGACAAGTAAATGCCGCAGCCAGCCCTATGTGTCAATTTAACGCACACATCCAGGCTTCTACTGTCTGATAAACAATAGCCTTTGGAGAATTAACTCCAATGTAATTGCAATGGTTTTAGTAGTGTTCATTCAGGGAGATCCTAACACTTATGCTATATATTATTGTGAACCCTAGGGCTGGGCTATTAATCAAAAAATACATATGGAAAGTAAGCTCAATTAATCAATATACACTTTGAATATTTCAATTAATCTGCATCCATGTCATCCTGTTTCACATGGCCATTGGCTAAGGGATATATCACGAACTGTACTCTATCTAATCTGGATTGCTGATATGTAAAAAGGGTGTGATCTAAAATAATCGTTCATCTATCGGGATCAAGGTAAAATGTTCAGTTCATCATATTAAGGGTAATTTGAATCCTAATTGCCCAGCCGTAGTGAACACACGCCTAGAACACTAGATCAGATCTTTTCTCAGTATTGTTCCATATAAAGCAATTCAAGCGATTAAACCTTCTGAACAGTTTCTGTAAATATTTGATAAATGAAACTAAAGTATTGAGCGATTACTTTTAGGGTATGTTGACACGGAGTTTTTTGTAAGCTGAAAAAAAAATCTGCTTTGGGAATTAGGAAACTTTTTTTGACGGGTTTTTTTTTTTTTTTTTTTTGCTCCAGCTCACTGTATGGACCTGGAAATTTCTCTAAAATAAAACGCTAGCTGTTTTTGAAAAAAAAAAAAAAAAAGTCAATGAGGCGTTTTTTCCACCTCTCATTGATTTCAGTGGGTTTTTCAAGGCAGAATCCACCTGAAGATAGGTCATGTTGCTTTTTTTTTTTTTTTTTTTTTTCCCCCTCTAGCTGAAAAAACTGCTACTGACTCCCATTGAAATGAATAGGAGGCGGATTCCACCTCAAAATCAGCCTGCAAAAAACTCCGTGTGAACATACCTTTAATCTAGCTTTAAACAGGCATTGTTAGGTGGGTGTTCTTGTGTAGACCTCTACATGTAAGTATTCAGCGGCATGTTTAGAGCTGTTATTTACATTAACTGTAGATTATCCATATAAATGCAAATTCTTGTTTTCATTTATTTTTTGTGAACGTTTGATTTCCTGGACACTTTTTTTTTTTTTTTTTTGTGCTTCCGGTGTCTACTGTTAGCTTTTCTTTTTATCATTGTCTTTCTTTCTCACGTACTTTCCATATGCCTTTTCCTTTTTTTTCCCCCTCCCTCCCACCATCAGCCCATTTCTGTGTCTCCTCAGCAGATGCACAATATAAGGCAACATCCAAGTACAGGTCCACCTCCTTTACTACTTGCTCCTCGAGCATCAGTGCCCAATGTGCAGATGCAAGGTCAGAGGATCATACAACAGGGACTGATTCGCGTGGCCAATGTGGCAAACACAAGCTTGCTGGTCAACATACCACAGGTTGGTAAATAAAGAAAAATGAGACAGCTTTGTTTTTACAGTGCTAAGTGAAGAGTGTGTGTCACTACTTTTTAAAGCAGAAATTAGACTCCGCCCCTGTAAATCCATCAGTGAAGATTGTAATATACTTTATTGAAGGAAGTGGCCTGTTGATTCACTTATTTGTTTTTCTACCATTCATCAAACCTTGCATTACTTGGTCTGCCATTCATTTGAGTAATTTTTGTTGTTCATTTGAGTTTATGTAATACCTGTTGTGGCTTCTGCAGGCTCTTACCTGGTCAGTCATATGCAGACTCCAAACAAAAATTTTAATTGCCACTTTATTGAAGAAGACTGCTTTAATTTAAAAATTTAGCAATCTAGATGAAAGTCACTTTAGTGGCTGAAAGTAAAGTTGGATTTATTTATCTGTACCCTCAGCCCTGTGTAGCACAAATCTTCTTTCATATTCTTAAACCCTTAGCGACCACGGATGTAATAGTACGTCCTGGGCATTAACGCAAATGGACTTACTATTACGCCCCTGGACAGCCGCCTGCTCACTATCTGAGTGAGCGACATCAGGAGCAGGTGTTAGCTTTAACTGTTAGTTTTAAATTTAAATAGCAATTTTTTCAGTGCGTAATATGTTGTGCCTAGCTTGTATACGTATAGCTCCAAAAGCTGTTGTGCCTGGAATACTCGTTTAACAGTTTTTGGTTTTTTTTTGGAGTTCGTTTATCTGCTGAGCACATCATATCAGGCACTGAAATGGCGTATCTCTGGAAAAATTGCAATTTTCATGATCATCTGCGTATTCATTTCTGGAAATTAATGCAACACTCAAGGGTTAAAAATGCTCACCACATCACTTCATAAATCCCTTGAGGGGTGTAATTTCCAAAATGAGGTCACATGTCTGCAGATTTCACTTTACTGGCAATTCAGGGGCTCTGCAAAAATGGCATGACGTCCCAAAAAAAATCAAACTGTGCTCCAAAAACCAAAATTGCGCTCCTTCCCTTCTGTGCCCAAACAGCAGTTTATACCCACATAAGACATTAAGTAAGTTATTCTGTGTACGTCCTTGTCATACATGTGGGCGTAAACTGCCGTTTGGGCACACAGCAGGGTGCAAGTGTGAAGGAGCGCTATGTGCTTTTGGAGCGCTGATTTAGATTGTTGGTTTTTGGATGCAATGTTACATTTGCAGAGACCCTAAAATTGCCCCTACAAAATGGATTGTCTTCTTGGGGAATGCCAGTTTACTGACACCTCTAGGGCTCTGCAAAAACATGGTGTCCAGAAAGTCCCTGTAAATCTATAATCTGAAAGCTAAAAAGCACAGTGCTCCTTCCCTTCTGAGCCCTGCTGTGTGCCCAAGCAGCAGTTTAAACCCACATATATAACTTTTTTTTTTTTTTTTTTTGTCCCCCGGATAACCCACTTAATAGTTTTTTAGAAGTGCATGTCTCTAACACAAAGTGGGCGCAACGCATTGGACACTGAAATTGGATAATTCTTTAATGTAAAAAGTGAAAATTTAAATTTTTAATTTTTGGGAAGCACTCTTAGGCTCAAAATGATTATGCCCCTTGAGAAATTCTTGAGGGGTGTAGTTTCTAAAAATGGGGTCACTTTTGAGGGGTTTCCATTGTACTGGTACTTTAGGGGCTCTGCAAAGGCGACATGCATCTGAAAACTATTCCAGCAAAATCTGCCCTCCAAATGCCAAATAGCGCTCTTTCTATTCCAAGCTCCACCATGTACCCATACAGCAGATTATGACCACATATGGGGTATTGCTGTGTTGTTTATCCCCGAAGTTTTCCTTTTCACAGGTTGTTAAAATGACATTTTAGTAATTTTTCATTTCTACATCCCAATGTTAATAAAATCTGTGAAACTGGTGTGGGGTCAAAATGCTCGCTATACCTCGTTAATGAATTCTGTGAGGGGTGTAGTTTCACTTTTTGGGGGTTTCTATTGTATTGCCACGCTAGGGGCTCTGCAAATGAGACAACTATTTCAGCAAAATCTACTTTTCAAATACCGTGTCGCTGCATCCCTTCCGTGCACTACCGTGTGCCTAAACATCAGTTTACACCCACATGTGGGGTATTTCTGTGCTCTGGAGAAATTGCATAACAATTTGTGAGAGATGCATTTTCTCCTCTTTTTTTTTTTTTTTTTAACCCTTTGTGAATGTGTTAATTTGAAGGCTAAATGAATGTATTAGTGAAAAAAAAATGAAATGTCTAAATTTCACCTCCATATTTCCATGTTTTAATTACTGTGAAATGCTTTAAAGGGTTTTTTTTTTTTTTTTTTTTTTTGTTAAAGGCATCCCCAACTTCTTTGAAGAGCTCAGCTGGAACAACCGGAAATGCCACCGCCATCTCAAGTGGAAATGCTAATGACTCTCCTGCTAGTCGCCAAGCAGCTGCCAAGCTTGCCTTGCGTAAGCAGTTGGAAAAAACCTTGCTGGAGATTCCACCACCTAAACCGCCTGCTCCAGAACTTAACTTTCTTCCAAGTGCAGCCAATAATGAGTTCATTTATCTAGTAGGACTGGAGGAGGTAGTGCAGAACCTGCTGGAGACCCAAGGTAGGAATTAATATTAATTTCAGAGTTTTGGGTCAACACCAGTAGCTTGAATGGTTATTAATGGTCTTATCTATCCTCATACCTATAACTATGCCTCCTATCTTCAGTTGTATATTTGCTTACAGTAAGGGCACTTTAAGGTTTAGAGCAACTACCACTTCTTAAGTGATGTGTCAGACTGTCTGCTGTAAAGGACCTTTTGGGAAACCTTAAAGAAAATGTGTGGGGATATGTTGTATTGTTTAAGCCTATGTTCACATCTGTGTTGGAGGCTCTGTTTACCTCTATCTCAGATTCTGTTTGGCAGAATGATTGACCCTAGAAACCTGATGGGTCCCAGTATAGTCAGTGGAGTCCTTCAGGCACCGTTGATGTCATATGACTGATGTGGCACTGAGACGTTGCCCATTTTTAATTTTTCCTCCAACAGAAACAAAACTTAGACTGGGTTCACATCTGCATATATTTTTTTTTTTTTTAAATTTGTATTCAGTTACAAAAACTGCTTTGTGCTCAACATGAAGTTGGTTGCCTTCATTAACATGTACAGTATTTTTTTCTGCTTTTTCAGTATCCTAATTGATAAGACAATATATAGGTGATATATTTCCCTTTTAAAGAGTACCTGCCACCAGGGGTTTCTCATGGCCTTTAATTCCACAAAAAAAACAAATGTAAATGTCTTTTTACAGTGTACACCTAATATGTGAATAAGCAACTTGCCTTTCATCTGCTCCCATCATACTTTGAGCCCTCAACATTCTGTTCCCATATACCATGGTGTCATAGAATGAAACCTGTGAGATCTTGATGGTTCTTACAGCTATGAATACAGATAGGGCTACACAATCAATTTTGACCGCCATTGGAATTTCATTGCGACCCCAATGCTACAGCGACTTCAAGTCACAAAAAAAGTCAAGCAATGTTCAACTTGAAGTCACGCCACTTTTTTTGGCCAAAATAGCGATGTAGCCCTAGCCTAAAGGAGTGCTATTAAATTGCATGTGCAGCACAGTTCAAATTTGGGTAGATGTACATTCCTTTGGACTAAAAACTAAAACTGTCATCCCTACAGGTAAAACTGTGCCACCACCTGCATCTCATGAGCCTTATAGCTGTGCCCAGTGCAAGACAGACTTCACTAGCCGCTGGAGGCAGGAAAAGAATGGGACCATCATGTGTGATGTTTGTATGACTTCTAACCAAAAGAAGGCCCTCAAAGCAGAGCACACTAACCGACTGAAGGCTGCCTTTGTGAAAGCTCTGCAACAAGAGCAGGAGATTGAGCAACGAATACTGCAGCAGAGCTCTTCCCCTGCACAGATTAAGTCAGAACATTCTGTTCAGCACCACTCTCTGAAACAGGTGAGCGAATGGGTATGCTAGAAAGAGAATGGCGTAGTGAAAATAAAAAAATAAAGACTTCAGTAATAAACCAACAAATCCCATCCACACAGTGCGGGAAAAATTCTGCAGCACAAAGTATCTTGTACTGCAGATTGGAAGATTCAGCATGCATTTTATTGCTGCTGCTGCTTCTGCAGTAGGATTTCTAACTTTTGCATTGCAAAGGTTTAAAGTGGGGGCCACTTGCCTGGGTATTTCTTTTGAAAGCTGCAGCAAAACCGATTCATTGCAGGGTTTCTGTTGTGAGCATCCTGCAGCGGATCTGACGTGTGTGTTGGCTTAGCCAAACTCTATATAATCTCACTTGATCTACTTTAAAGAGGATCTGTCACCAAGTACAAAATACTAAGTGACATACATCATTTGCTTGTTGTGCCGCTGAACAAGTGTGTGGGTGTGTTTTTTTTTTTTTTTTGTTTGTTTTGGTTTTTTTTTTATATAAATAAACCTGTCTATCTGTTAAAGGGGTATTCCCATGAACATGATCATATCTATATTTGTAGATAATTAAAAGTTAAACATTTTTGCAAATATAAGCAGTTAAAAATTCTGCTGAGTTTTAAAGATTTTCTCTATCTTAGTGGTGACATCTGTTGTCTTGCTCTGTTGCCTATGGATACGACCACAAATGCAGAAACTTTCTATAGTCTGGGACTTGTCAGGAACCCAGCCATGATGTCCTTATTGTAGCTGGGTTATCAGGCAGGGACACTACATGTATCAGGAAGTTATTCTGGCCACAATAAGGACATCATGACTGATTTTCTGACCTTAGAAAGCTCCTGCATTTATGGTCGTAGCCACTGGCAACCGATCAAGACAACTTGTGACCACAAGATATTTAGAGAAAATCTTTAAAACTCTGCAAAATGTTTAACTATTATCTACAAATTTTAAAATGGTTATGTTTGTGGGAATACCCCTTTAAAGATATATATGGACCCTGCAAGACTATATGTAAACTAGCTCTGATTCTCCAAGTGGGCGGTAATCTTATGTATTTCTCTGAGAGGCTAAAAAGATTCCCGCCTGCTTTGAGAATCAGAACTAGTTTACATAACCTTACACACACACTCGGTCTACAAACTTATAAAAATAGTTTTCCGCATGCAGTGAACACCATAGCAGGAAAAAAAAATTTGAAGAAAAAAAATACATTTGTGCGACTTTTACGGGCTTTGTTTTTACGGCGTTCGCTGTACAGCCAAAATGACATGTCATCTGTATTCTATGTTACGATACGATTCCGGGGATACCAAATTTATATAGTTTTATTTACACTGTAACCCCTTAGCAAAAATCCAAAACTGTCCAAAAGAAAATTTTTTTTTGGGGTGGGGGGGGGATTACTATTGCTTTGATCACTTTTTATTAAAATTTTTTATCAGAGGCAAAATAGTGAAAAAACAGTGGTTTGGCACTTTTTTTTTTTTTTTTTTTTTCTTTTCCTGCTACGCCATTTACCGAACGGGAAAAATATTTTTATAGATTTGTATACCGGACGTTTTTGGACACAGGGATACCTAATGTGTGTGTTTCACAGTATTTAACTACTTTTATATGTGTTCTAGGGAAAGGAGGGGTGATCTGAAATTTTTAATATATTATTGTTTGTTTATTTATTTTTTTTTTTTGCATTTATTAGACCCCCTAGGGGTCTTGAACCCCAGGGGGTCTGATCACTAATGCAATGCATTACAATGCTAATGCATTGAAAAAAATCGAAGTTAGAAAGACAGGGCTGGGAGCCAAAATGGCGGCCCCGCGCCGGCGGTAAAATGGTGCCTCGGTCAGCTTTGACCAAGGCGCCATGGGGGTTAATGCCCGCGATTATTGCATGCATTAGCGCCGGGTGTCTACTATATAATACAGCAGAAACCCGACGGCTATGTCGGGAAAGGGTTAATATAGTAGTTATGCACTCCTCAGAGACTCTTCTGTCATGGTGTCAGTGGAAGAGATAAATCCAAAATTTTGAAGAATCCACTGCATTCACGTCTGCAATATAAATATAGTAAAACTTTTTTATTCAATATCATGGCTGCTGTGAGAAACTGAATAACCATTTAGGATGTCTGTTGAGAAAGGTCCATATGATGCTTCTAATACTAACCAACTAACTTATCCTGAAGCTGCCATCATAAAGGAATTTCTGTGTGTATATATGTATACATATTTTTAATTTATTGACATTGTATAAAGACTTTTTATATTTATATTGCAAATGTAAGTACAATGGATTCTTCAAAAATTTCTACTTCAAAATATGACTACAGTATGGGTATGTTCACACAGCAGAAAATAAAGAGGAATTCCTCTTCGTTTTCCATCGCCGGCATTCCGTCGTGGCATCCCGATTAGGCCCGGATGAATGGGACTTATCGGGAGGGAGTCTCGAGCCGCAGGCGGAATCGGCGGCAAGATTGAGCAGGACACTTTTTTTTTTTTTTTTTTTTTTCTGCGTCCTGCTGTGATCTCGGCCTCCCATTGAAAACAATGGGAGGCTCCGGATCCGCCCCCAAATTCGCGGTAAATTCCTCCGTGTGAAACCTATGAAACCACACAGGGTTTGTTTGTAGTTACAAGATCCATAGCAAAGTTGTTTAATTTTTTAGGCATTAGAGCTGTATCTATTTTATTTATTTAGGTTACTTGAATGGCACCATCATATTCCGCAGCGCTTTTTACAGACATTGAACTGTATAAAGGAAACATTGGGTGTAAAGGGGACACATACTTTAATTTCTTTCTGTAATGTTTCCCTTTTAGAGCCCCACACCAATATCCCGTGGATTATCAGGGACCACCCGGGGCGTGTTGCATACGTTCCCACCTACGACCAAGCTGACTAATGCAGCCACCCTTGCCAACCGGACTGTAAAACCCGGAGAGCGTCCTGTGAACAAAACAAATTTGCCACCTGGAAACTGGAAGAAATCTCCAATTAATGCAGGTACATTCACTTAGTCTCAAACTGTTAAAGAAATGTTTCTAACTGGAGAATTTTAAAATGTAACTCCTGTTGCAAACAACTTTTCATAAATATATAGTACAGGTTAGTATATGAAACTTTGTAATATATCTTATCAAAGAAATGTTTTCTTTACCACATTTCAGGCATAGTTATTTTCTACATATTAGTTTATGAAAGTGGGGGATAAAAAAGGTCACTCAAATAATTGCTGCTTCTACATTCTGCATTCTGCTAGGTTTGTAGATAAAAGGCTACCAGTGCACAGAATGAGGCAATAAATCAATTAACCAGATGATCCGTTTTCTACCCCTCCCCCTCTTTCCCCATAGAGCTCTGAGTGTGAGGCTGAATACAGGAGACAGATTATAATGCAAACAAGCAGTTTTTGGTGTTTTTTTTTTTTTTTGGTTTTTATTTTATTATATCAAATGCACTATTTCAACTATTCACCTTTGAAAAGTTGTTTATAACTGGAGGTACACTTAAGGGTATGTTCACACAGTGTTCACACTTGCAGGCTGAAAACATCTGCTTCAGGAATTGGAAAACATTTTTTGACGCGTTATTTTAAATGATGTGGTGTTTGACATGTTTTGTAATGCATGTTGTGTGTGTTTTGGTGTGTGGGGGTGTGTGTTTTTTTTTTTTTTTTTTTTTTTTATACACTATATGGACCTAGAAACTTCACTTTAACCACTTCTGTACCGCCCATAGACTATATATGTCCAGAAGGTGGTTGTCTAGTTCTGCAAGTAGGTACCGGTATGTCCAAGCAGAATTCAGCAGCTGCACAAAATCGTGCAGCTGCTGAAACTGGGAGCCGGCTGTAACTTCAGCCAGAGCTCCCAGAGAGAAGACAGGGAAGGTTTATTACCTTCCCTGCCATCCCGATCGCTGTGTATACAGCACTATGGGTGCCGCCATCTTGCGGCTCTCCTCTGACCCGCCGGTCACATGATCTGTTGGGTTCTAACAGACAGGTCCTATAGTAATGTTAAAGTAATGTGCAGGAGGCTGTATTCCTCCTGCAACTGGGGCTGAATGTACAAGAAATCGGCCTCCCCAACAAGAAAAAGTAATCAGATGTAATAAGGTCTATTATGACCTTATGGGGACACAATGTTAAAAAAAAAAAAAAAAAAAAAAAAAAAGTAAATTAAATAATTAAAAAAATAAGTAAAATAATACACCAATAACACGCCCTTATTAAAGGTTATAGCCCCAACCCCGACGACACCATGCAAATTAAAAATTACCATAATGGAGAGGAAAAAACTATTTTAAAAAGTTTTTTAGTATCACTTTGTGTTTTATTAAATGAAGAAAAAAAAAATAAAAGTGAAAGACACGTTTTTCTCTCCTCTTGTTTAGATTTTCCCGGATATAAAAAAAAAAAAAATAAAACACATGCAAAAATAAAAACATAAAAATAAAGCCCTGTGTGTCACAGAAAAAAGATGCAGAAATTAGTTCACGAACAAAATTGATAAAAATGTTACAGCCCTCAAAGCCGCACATACAAAAAAAAAACCCCTGAAAATGTGTCTGGTCTGGAAGGGGGGGGGGGGTAAAGCAGATTTCGCCTCAAAATGAGCCTACAAAAAACTGTGTGAACATACCCCTTCTTTTGTGTAAATGTTTATAAATTTCTGTATACTATTTATACAATACAGTAATTCACTTTTAATATATAAATGCATTGTGTATATATACTAGATTTGGTTGTACATAATTGACGAGTTGATACAGGTAACTGGATGAAGGTCGCTTTTGGCGGGATTCTTTATACCTAAGGGTTCAATGTCTACCACAACATTACCCGTTCTGGCGATGTAGCCAGTAATCCCATTCCAGTGATGTTACACCTGTTTCTTGTTTGTAGGATGGGAAAAGACTATCATTTTTACTAGTTTGTAATATTATATATTGGGAGTGTATTGAAGAAAACTGTCCATGTAGACCAGGGCTTCTCAAACTTTTTTGAATTTGACCTCACCAGTCAATCCGTTGTGATACTTGGGCCTCGCCAGCAAACAAAATACTACCACAGAATCAAGTAATTGCCACTCTTAATATTTTAACTAGTAGCAACCAAATATCACAGTACAGCACACACAATACCTGCAGCAACACCAAGTACCACATTGCAGCACAAAATACCTCACCAGCAGCACCAATTACCATTATCCACAACAAAATTCCTCCCGAGATATGCGAAACCTCACAGTGCAGCATATCTCACCCTAGCAATGCCTAAGAAATACTACTGTGCAGGACTCAATACCTCCTTTAGAAGCACCAAATGTCACAGTACAGCATCGCCAGTAGGCACATTGACCCCCAACCTTCACCTCTCCTAATGGCAGGTGCAGTCTCCCACTTTCCACCTCTACCCTACCAGCAGTGCTCTCGCCAAGAAAAACTCCCATACTTGCAGCAAATATGTCACCAATCCCACCCTTTCCATACAGTCAGGAGTATCCCATACCAGACCTGGGAGATAAGTCTCTTGCCTCCAGTGCCACTGAGTGTGATTTCCTTTACCCTTTAAATTAGAGCATTCAGCCTGTAGACTCTTGGTGATGTCTTTACAGCTCCTTCAGCCTCTCTTGCCATGGAAACTGCACTGATAATTCAATGTTGGCATGATCCATGCCATTTCTGTTTTAGGCTAAGACCCCAAGTAGTGGGCTGCTGCAGAAAAACTGCGGCAGAAACGCATTGCGGTTTTTTCCTGCAGCGCCTCCATTATACCTATAGTGAAACCGCCAGCGTTTCCATAAGTATAATGTTCACATGCTGTGATTTTGTATTTTTCTGCAATGTGTTGATGGAATTCGCTAGAATCCCATCCACTTTGCAGTGATTGTAAAAGGCTGTGGTTTTTCCCGAAGCATTTACCCTGCACCTCACCAGCCTCACAGTTTGAGAAGCGCTGATTTAGACAGTAGCAGTTATTACATGATGGTCCAATTTTCTCTTATAACTGCACAGTTTTATTCTTTGTACCCTCCCCTTCGGTATTGCAGTATGTCATTGCATCAAATGGGTATAATTGTTTTCTATAGGACAAACTTCTAGTCAGAGAGTCATAGCGACACAACAATCAAAGAAACAATCAGTGGAGATGCACAGGGGTAAGCAATATGGGTAATTTTGTTGCTGCAACAATTTTACCTGAACATATATCATGCAGCGTTTAAGTACCTTTTATAGAGAATTGCTATAATTTCATTTTAATTGTACAGGTGGAAACGGGTAAATAATCTGTGATCCATCTCTTACTTATTTAAAGTGTCCCAGTTCTGAACTCCTGCCTGTTCCAGGTCTTAAATAGGACATATGCACAATTTGTTTTGGATGTCATTTGGTTTCACTAACAACTGTACCACCCAGCATGCACTCTCCATGCCTGATGTCATACAAGCCTGGAGATCAGAATTGGAGGGGCACTTTTAACTATTAATGTCCAGACTTTTGACCATAGGTTTCTTCTGCAAAAGATAGATTGATAGTCATAACATGACTCAAATGTAGCTGTATATTTCTTGACATATCTGAATCTGTTATGTGCCATGCCTCTCCCTAACAGTAAAGTTAAATAAGTTGTACTGCTGATCTACTGTATTGGCATGTTTATTGAAATATGTGGTAGATTTTGCTTTTATCTTATTGCTCACCATGGTTGATGTAAAGAGAATTGGTTTATATTATTTATATGTTCTAACTTTTTTTTTTTTTTTCTTTATAGAGCATAAGGGGGTGGGTTCACACTACTGTTGGATATCCATTATGATGATGTCCATAAATAAAAAAAAAAATAATGGGCCCCTATCATAACAGACATTAACAGACACTAACTGATGTTAATGTGTCTCTTTTTTTTCTTTAAACTGATCCGTTTAATGGATCAGTTTTATATAAAAAAACAAAACACATTAGCATCGGTTTGTGTCTGTTTATACTGTCCGTATTTTTTTCTTTTCCCTGCTTTGAGCATGTGCAGAAAAAAAAAAGACTATAATGGACAGTATAACTGACACCTGTCCATTACCCATAGACTCTAATGTGTAAAACATGAAACGGTTTTTGTCACGGACACATAAGTCCTGCATGTCGGATTTTTTTTTTTTGTCTGCAAAAAATAATGGACTGGTGACGTATTTGGTGTAAAACGGACACTAACAAACACAAGATAAAATCCCATTGAAATGAATGGAAACTTTAATGGATTTGTGACGGTTTACCTTACCGTCCAATGATAAGGATGAGCATGAAGGCCCATCCTTCTGACGGTGAAGGGATATCGGTGCCAAAACTAAGGCATCGATATCTCCGGCACCCGGGCGCGTACCTGGAAATAAAGCCCTCACGTCACGTGGACTAGGTTTCCTTAGTGGAGCTCGACCGTGTGACCTTAGCACTAAGTGTGTTTTTTTTTTTTTTTTTTTTTTATATGTATATATATATATATATATATATATATATGATGTATATATATATATATATATATATATATATATATATATATATATATATATATATATTTTTTTTTTTTTTTTTTTTTTTGCTATTTAGACAAACTGGCTTAATTTCCTTTCACTGTTCCAGTTAGGGAGTGGGGGCGGGTGATTGGTTTAGGGGCGGGGCTTTGGTCATATGGGGGCGAGGTTATACTCAAAACACCACTGTAGATCGGGGCCGTGCTGGCGGGATCTTGGTGTACAGCGCTGTAGACCAGGACCCCCGCCATTAGCTATCCCGGGATCCTTGTTTACCCTGGCCAGCCCGCCGCCCCGCGGACCGGCCAAGGATCCCCAACGTCCCTGTCTGCGGATCGGTGGTTGGGGACCCCTGCAATACATGATCCCAGACATTGAAGAGTTAAAAACTCCATAGTAAATATCCAACACAGTTAAAAAGTTGGATATACACAGAGGCAAATCTGACTCGGGACATCAACATTCTGTCCCTGATACAATGTGTTTGAAACCCCTCCAATACATGCAGGGGTATCTCACATGTACATAGAATACATGGGAATATATAGCAGTCAGAGCCCTGAATTATACACACAGGAGTCAAACTGGTAAATAACAAGCCAAAACAGCTGAGACTTAATGGATCCACATCTCATTGTAGGTAGGTAGGTAACAAAACAGACCAGCATATAGTCAGGTCTTAGGTCTATATAGCATGATAGACCGGCGTATTGCCAGGTCTCAATGCGTTTCCCCCTAGGACAGTGATGGCAAACTTTTTAGAGACCGAGTGCCCAAACTGCAACCCAAAACCCACTAAATTATCTCAAAGTGCCAACACGGCAATTTAACCTTAAATTAACCAGGATCTGTTTTATATTGACCGTGCAATGTTATTACAGCCTGTAATAATATCACATGTCTGCTATAAAACAGATACTGTGTGATATAAATAGTGAAGGGCCCCCAGACAGTACAGTGCGCTCCACAGTGGCCCCCAGACAGTATTATATGCTTCACAGTGGCCCCCGCGCAGTATTATATGCTCCATTTTGGGCCCCCCATTATATGTTTCACAGTGGGCCCCCACACAGTATTGGTTGCTTCAGTGTCCCCCACACAGTAGTATATGCTCCACAGTAGGCCCCCACACAGTAGTTTACTCACCTAGTCCCACGAAGAGCATCCTCCTCCTCCTTCTTCTGTTCGCAGGCACTGATGAATGACGTCATCGCGCCTGCGTCAGGGCAGAGGACACACACTGCAGTCAGTGTAAGCCGCAATTCTGCGGACCGCCGCCTACAGTGACAGCTTTCATCTGTATGTACATATGCACATACAGCTGAAAGAAGCGATCGCTCACTAACGGGGAATCCTGTACCGGATTCCCCGTTAGTGAGCGATCATGGCGACGGCGCGCGTGCCAACTGAGAGGGCTCTGCGTGCCCTCTCTGGCACGCGTGCCATAGGTTCGCCATCACGGCCCTAGGATATCGGTCCCAAGGTTCATCAGGAGACACCTATGAAAAATATAAAATGCCCCACTACAGATAAATCAAATGCCTCGCAGTAAAAACTGCATTTCCCAGGTCCTGGTGGTGGATCCTGGTAGTCAGATACTAAGCCACAGCGCTGCAGCTGGTGTCTGGGTATATAGAGGGATAGTCCCACCCCTACTGACATAATGACGTGTTGCGTACGGATTGGTCCATATGATGACACCCACGCGACGCCTCCTCTGACAGAGATGATGGATGAAGGGTATAGTAAATAGAACAGGAGGTCTGGACAATCAAATAGGAGTAGTAGTGAGTCTTACTATAGTAAACAGAACTCAGTGTACTTAGATACTCTGTAATGACATGAAGTAAGTGGAAACAACAATATACTTGATTGCCACCACATACATAACGGATCATATATGCATATGATAATAAAATAGCAAAAAGTCTGGAACCAACATCCTCTTAAAGGGGCACGTCACCATTATTCCACAACATGGAGTACATTCGTAATTAACAAAAGATCGTACACCATGGATGTAAATGGGAAACAATAAGATTATAGTTTGGAAAAAACATAGGCAAATATATAAAAAGGTATATACTATTACATGGATATACAGTGGGGAAAAAGTATTTAGTCAGCCATCAATTGTGCAAGTTTTCCCATTTAAAAAGATGAGAGAGGCCTGTAATTGACATCATAGGTAGACCTCAACTATTAGAGACAAAATGAGAAAACAAATCCAGGTAATGAGTGGAGGACAGAGGAGCCTCTTAAAGAAGAAGTTAAAGGTCTGTGAGTGCCTAGCCAGTCTCAAATCTGGGGGGGGGGGGGGGGGGGGGGGGGGGGGGGGGGGGGAAACCAGGGTGCTTGTTTGTAGGTGACCAAATACTTATTTTCCACCATAATTTGCAAATAAATTCTTTAAAAATCAGACAATGTGAATTTCTGGATTTGTTTTCTCATTTTGTGTCTCATAGTTGAGGTCTACCTATGATGTCAATTACATGCCTCTCTCATCTTAAGTGGGAGAACTTGCACAATTGGTGGCTGACTAAATACTTTTTTTTTCCCCCACTGTAAACTTTAGATCAAAGGTATATATCACGAACACCGGAATAGAAGTTTTAAATGCTCCACATGACAGCTATTTAACAAGTTTAAATTCCCAAGCAGTGATCAAATAAAGCATGTGTAGGAAATATTGTAGTTTAAACCCATGAGTTTAACGCAACGAATATGATAAATCCAGCACGCCTCTTTTTGAAGGGTGCGTTGCTCCCAATTACCTCTATGCCCAGATTGATGGACAACCTCTACTCCTTGGAAGGTCAAACCTGTTGCGTCTTCCCCATGATGATCCCACATATGTTGACTGATGGGAGTGTCATCGTGGCGATCTATATTGCCTATGTGACCGAGAATTCTTCTTCTAAACTCTGTTTTACCAATATAGTTAAGGGGACAAGAGCATGTGGCCATGTAAATAACACCTCGTGTCCGGCAGTTAACAAATTCCCTGTTAGAATATACTTGGCCAGTTGTTACACTTCTGAAGGTGGAACTCTTTGTAACATATTGGCATGCCCTGCATCCTCCACACCGATAACACTTCCAGTTAAATGCTTTTTTTTTTTTTTTTTTTTTTTTTTTTTTTTTAAGGGTATATTCACACGGCATTTTTGTTGCAAAAATTTGTGACTGACCTATTCGTATGAATAAGGTTTACAGAAATCCATGCACATATTGCAGAAATCTGAAGTTGTTTCTGAATCGTCTGCCTTCACTACAAATAGAGTGGTTGTTCCATGATGTTGTATAATAGTTATGTTTCTTCTTTAAAACTATGACTTTGATTCCTTGCAGGAGGAACTTTAGCCTTTGTGAACCCTGGCCTCGCCGTGCATAAGTCAGCAGCTGTGGACCGCCAACGGGAATACCTCTTAGATATGATTCCTTCCCGCTCAATCACCCAGTCCTCTACGTGGAAATAATGATGCATCCTTCAGCATTGACAGAATTAAAGACAAAAAATGAACACAAACCTGGAGAACACAAGCGAGAAAGGACTTTTCTGGATTAGTCCTTTCACTTACAGGAGAGAGAGGATGATCCTCTCTCATCACTTTTCCTTCTTTGCCATTTTCTACTACCCATGGAAAGCTTGGTAATTACCTGCAGATGAGGTGTCTGTTGTGTTTTCTTCCCGAAAGAGGAATGCACAAAAAAGGAAGCCACTTCGTCCCCACCCCCCCTACAAATTTTCATCTACACTGGCATGACGTCTTATACTACAGTTTGCCATGCTCCAGATGCGTTCTTTTGTGCATTCAGGTTTAATTTCCCTAAATAAACTATGATTCCCTCTACTACGGCATCAGATTTTTTTTCCAAGGTGTGTTTTGAAGATGTAACTGGATTTTTTTTTTTTTTCTTAATTATTATAGGTATTGGTATTTCTCATGGCTACATTTAACAGGTCCACTTCTGATTCTGGGGCAGAACAGATCCAGTCAGAACAAAACCATTCTGTTAATGCGACAAATATAGTTATATTTAAGTAAATCTATGAAAAGGATTACACGTGTGACCCACAGAGTTTCTTGATGTGGGTGGTCCAGCCACATGGAAAATATCTGAAGGATAATTCCACAATAATACATTTTTCCTTTTGAACCCAATTTGTATGGTTTTTCACTGGATGCAAATTTGTGAAGGGTTAAACTTAAAAAAGAAAAAAAAAATGATGAGGTTTGTCTGTACCTCATATTTAGGTAAATGCTGCATTGTTCAAGACTTTTTTTTTTTTTTCAGGCTGTATTGGTGGCTTCCCTCTACTGGCTTTGCAAAAGCAAAACAAAAAATCACTGCAACAATAAAAAGGAAAGCCAAATTGGGACAGTCTTATATTTTCCGTCTATCCACCGGATCCTCACAATCAAGTGTCCCCTTAAGCTTATCCTATTTCTATTTCAGGAAAGTGGAAGAGATGGATTGGCAGAGGAAAAATAAAGTACACCTGATGGTTAAATCCTCACTTTCCCTTTAACATAATGATCTTTTAAACCTCTTTCTGTTGTGTGGATATCAATGTTTAGATACTTTTTTGATATATGCAGTTGCTTAGGGGTTAGGTTATATATATTTTTGTTTTGTTTTGTGGGAGGGAAGGGAGGCTTTGTTTGTATAAAAGGAAAAAAATAGAATTTAAACTTGAGACTTTGTGTGTATGATAAAACTAGCCGAATGAGAGAATATTATATATATATATATATATATATATATATATATATATATATATATATATATATATACATACATTTTTTTTTTTTTTTTTTTTTTTCCATTCCAAAATGTATGGCTGATTTTCAGGGGAAGGTTTATTTGTATCTTAATTTTTCTTTTCCATTTTTCGCCTCTACTGGAGAGCAGACATTATGTTAATGGTTTTTAACACAACTACTGTTTTCAGTCTTTAGCAATAAGCACCCATTTATTTAAATATTATTCAGTATCCTCAAAGGATGCCTTAAAATGTGTATGGGTGCTTTTATTGGGTATTCTTCTCCTGAACCTTGGAAATGCACCTCGGTAGAGTGTAAATTTATTCTTTTTTTTTTTTTTTTTTTTTTTTTTTTTTTATAAATAAATCCCATGATTGTATTCATTGCAAGTATATATTTATTCAATTACCTGTACATTTTTACTTTTCAGAAATGTTTTTTCCCATGGAGAGCTTCCCTTAGAAGTAAACTATATTTTTTGTTCATTATGTCTCTCCCAAAATGAGGGCAAAAATGGTTTAGGAGTTTATATTATTTAAATCGTTGCTGCTCTCATGACTTCCCTGTTGTATTCTTTAAGAGGACACTTTTTTTTTCCAGAGGTGTGTTTTTTGTTTTTTTTTGTTTGTTTGTTTTAAAGGGGTTATGCACCTTTCTAATATTGATGGCCATCAATTTTAGATCTGTGGAGATCTGAGAACAGGGATCCCCACAGATAAGCTATGCCTAGACCGTACGGTTCCTGGTAATGTTTACATGTATGGAGCCATGCATCTCACTTTCCATACAATATGTAGGAACATTGCACGACGAGCAGTGTGGCACCCAACGTTAACTGGAGCTGTACTGTACCTGCTGATCTGTGGGGATCCTGATACTGATCTAAAATTGATGTATCCTAGGGACATGCCACCAATGTTAGAAAGGTAGGTAAGCTCTTTAAACGCTGTACACCTGATTTTAGGTGGTACACGTTTTGACTGTGGAAAAAGCATAGTGTGCGTGAGCCTGCCAGAATGTGTGGGATTCGGGGCTTTCCCCATCACTGATAGAAGTAGCCATTTCTATTTAATCACACTGGCCAGAACCGCATTTCTGAATAATATTAATAAATTACTAAGCCAACTACATTTTCTTTGTGTTTTTGTTGGGGAAAGGGATACCTACCTTGACTTTATTTCCTTAACGTGACCTATCAGAGTATACCAAGAGAAGCAGCCAATTCCCGGGAACAAATGCTTGTACTATTGGCCTGTCTAATAGTGTCAACAATCACCTGATGTATGAGTTATCTGTTGTTTTAGATGGAACAAATAAACATTGTCCATCAGCAGAAAATGGCCTGGTCTATGGACAATGAAAGCGATTGTTCTTCCTACATAAGCTCTTGCATCAGCCTGTGCAGAACAAGGGCTGATTTCATGTCTTACTTATGTCATGTTACTGAATTTCCCCATTGTGGGACTATTATTATTATTATTTATTATTATTATTATTAAGTCTTGTTGATCAGCGCTCATTCAGAAATTGTCTAATTATACCACCCTAAAGAGAAACTGTAAAAGTCCTACTTCTATTGCCTACACAACACAGCTTTGTGTTTTGCCTACATATACACAGAAGGCTATTAACTAGTGTGTGTTTGTGGTTGGTTGGGCTGAGGAGGACTCCCACAGTTTACCAGGAGTCCAGTCAGGATTTTGCTTTTTTTTAATACTTTGAAATACTGTGGGTTTTTTTTTTTTTTTTTTTTTTTTTTTAAATTGGGAGGAATTAGGTTGGAAAATGGAAGTGAACTCCAAAAAAATGAGGTGTGGAGACCGCGCTTCACCAAAAGAACCTTATTAAACTCAACTAAGACAATGCGTTTCGGGAATTTGTGTTGCACTTTTTCAAGTGCATATGAGGCTAAACATAAAAACCATTAAAAGAAAGAATAAGTGGATGAATAAATAGATAAATAATTGGACAGGAGATTTATATAAATCACAAAACACACATAATCAGGTGTCTAAAAGACTAAAAATATATCTGAACTAACAGTATTTGGTATGATGATGATATAAGAATAAAAATATATTAAAGAGCAAATCAAACAGTGCAAATCATGTATAAAAATTTTTTAAACCATTGGAACTATAGAACATGAACATAAGCATGAGTCAATAGTACTTACAAGCCTTGAGAGTGGTAAAAATGAAGGTTGGATGGACAGAAGTGTAGAAGAGAGCCAAACTTATAGCAATATATAGGGATAGATCCACCCCTAAGGGGAGGGGTTCCCATTAAGTTGTAATTTGACTTAAGACTAAAAGTCTAAGCTTAAAAGTTTAATGCTCCTTAAAATTGTATAATTAGATGTGAAAATAAATTGGAGTGATGAGAATTAAAGGAATGGGAGTACTTTGTTCGGACGTCAGTGTCGTGTCCTAAAATCGCTTTTGCGCTAAGCATGAGTACTATTGACTTATCCTTATGTTCATGTTCTATAGTTCCAATGGTTCTAAAACTGTTTTTCAATACATGATTTGCGCTTTGATTCTTTTGATTTGCTCTTTTTTTAATATATTTTATTTATATTATCATACCAAATACTGTTCAGATATATTTTTAGTCTTTTAGATACCTGATTATGTGTTTTATGATTTTATATATTAATCTCCTGTCCAATTATTTATGTATCTATTTATTCATCCACTCATTCTTTCTTTTAATGGTTGCTTTTATGTTTAGCCTCATATGCACTTAGGGGGAACACAAATCCCCGAAACGTGTTGTGTTGAGTGTAATAAAGCGTCCTTTGGTGAAGCGCGGTCTCCACACTATCGATATAGAGAGTATGTATGTATGTGTGTGTGTATATATATATATATATATATATATATATATATATATATATATATATATATATAAATTACAGACCAAAAGTTTGGACACACCTTCTCATTCCAAGAGTTTTCTGTATTTTCATGACTATAAAAATTGTAGATTCACACTGAAGGCATCAAAGCTATGAATTAACACATGTGGAATTATATACTTAACAAAAAAGTGTGAAACAACTGAAAATATGTCTTATATTCTAGGTTCTTCAAAGTAGCCACCTTTTTGCTTTGATTACTGCTTTGCACACTCTTGGCATTCACTTGATGAGCTTCAAGAGGGTAGTCACCTGAAATGGTTTTCACTTCACAGGTGTGTCCTGTCAGGTTTAATAAGTGGGATTTCTTGCCTTATAAATGGGGTTGGGACCATCAGTTGTGTTGTTCAGAAGTCAGGTGGATACACAGCTGATAGTCCTACTGAATGGAGTGTTAGCTGCTTTTTTCTTGCCATAATACAAATTCTAAGTAAAGAAAAACGAGTGGCCATCATTACTTTAAGAAATGAAGGTCAGTCAGTCCGAAAAATTGGGAAAACTTTGAAAGTGTCCCCAAGTGCAGTGGCCAAAACCATCAAGCGCTACAAAGAAACTGGCTCACATGAGGACCGCCCCAGGAAAGGAAGACCAAGAGTCACCTCTGCTACGGAGGATAAGTTCATCCGAGTCACCAGCCTCAGAAATCGCAGGTTAACAGCAGCTCAGATTAGAGACCAGGTCAATGTCACACAGGGTTCTAGCAGCAGACACATCTCTACAACAACTGTTAAGAGGAGACTGTGTGCAGCAGGCCTTCATGGTAAAATAGCTGCTAGGAAACCACTGCTAAGGACAGGCAACAAGCAGAAGAGACTTGTTTGGGCTAAAGAACACAAGGAATGGACATTAGACCTGTGGAAATCTGTGCTTTGGTCTGATGAGTCCAAATTTGAGATCTTTGGTTCCAACCACCGTGTCTTTGTGCGACGCAGAAAAGGTGAACGAATGGACTCTACATGCCTGGTTCCCACC
>CAMRHE010000165.1:3010000-3255000 GCA_947044405.1 Leptodactylus fallax | reverse complement strand
TAATTGTTCCTCTGCATGAATGCCTGAGTAGATTTGGAGCTGTGTTTTAGATCATTGTCTTGCTGAAATATCCATCCCCGGCGTAACTTCAAATTCGTCACTGATTCTTGTACATTATTCTCAAGAATCTGCTGATACTGTGTTGAATCCATGCGACCCTCAACTTTAACAAGATTCCCGGTGCCGGCATTGGCCACACAGTCCCTAAGCATGATGGAACCTCCACCAAATTGTACAGTGGGTAGCAAGTGTTTTTCTTGGAATGCTGTGTTTTTTTGACTCCATGCATAACGCCTTTTTGTATGACCAAACAACTCAATCTTTGTTTCATCAGTCCACAGGACCTTCTTCCAAAATGAAGCTGGCTTGTCCAAATGTGCTTTTGCATACCTCAGGCGACTCTGTTTGTGGCGTGCTTTCAGAGACGGCTTCTTTCGCATCACTCTCCCATACAGCTTCTCCTTGTGCAAAGTGTGCTGTATTGTTGACCGATGCACAGTGACACCATCTGCAGCAAGATGATGCTGCAGCTCTTTGGAGGTGGTCTGTGGATTGTCCTTGACTGTTCTCACCATTCTTCTTCTTTGCCTTTTTGATATTTTTCTTGGCCTGCCACTTCTGGGCTTAACAAGAACTGTCCCTGTGGTCTTCCATTTCCTTACTATGTTCCTCACAGTGGAAACTGACAGGTTAAATCTCTGAGACGACTTTTTGTATCCTTCCCCTGAACAACTATGTTGAACAATCTTTGTTTTCAGATCATTTGAGAGTTGTTTTGAGGAGCCCATGATGCCACTCTTCAGAGGAGATTCAAATAGGAGAACAACTTGCAATTGGCCACCTTAAATACCTTTTCTCATGATTGGATACACCTGGCTATGAAGTTCAAAGCTCAGTGAGGTTACAAAACCAATTTTGTGCTTCAGTAAGTCAGTAAAAAGTAGTTAGGAGTATTCAAATCAATAAAATGATAAGGGTACCCAAATTTTTGCACCGGTCAAATTTTGGTTTAATGCATATTGCACATTTTCTGTTAGTACAATAAACCTCATTTCAATCCTGAAATATTACTGTGTCCATCAGTTATTAGATATATCAAATTGAAATGGCTGTTGCAAACACCCAAATATTTAGAACTAAAAATGATTAAGATTAATAGGGGTGCCCAAACTTTTTCATATGACTGTGTGTGTGTGTATATATATATATATATATATATATATATATATATATATATATATATATATATATAAATATAATTAATTGTTCCATTCTGGGACTTGCATGGATGGATTTCTGAATACTAGTCTGGACAAGGAACAATAGTCTAATGAGCCAAAGAGCTCTTTTTGGGCAAAATATTTGTTTAAATGTATACCCCATCAGTTTCCTCCACCTTCAAAGAATTGATTAAAGTCTCTAAAGGGGAAATAACTTGGTGGGAAAAGTGTTTAGTTCTTGGAAAACCTATATATGGCCAAAGCCCCACATTGCAGAAACGCAGTTTTTATTGTTGCAGATTTTGAGCCAAAGTCAGGAGTGGATTGAGCAAAAAGGTAAAGTATAAGTACTTTCTCTCTACTTACCATTCCTCCAATATATTTTGTAGCCATTCTAGGCTTTGGTTCAACAAACCGTGATACAATCCTAAACAAAAAAAAAAAATGTTTCCGCAAGGTGGGGCCTCAGCCTAAAGAGTGAGATAATTCCGAGGGGATTGAGGATATCACGAACTCCAGCAGTCCGGAGCAGAGACTCTGGGTTGATGGTAGAGTGGGATAGAGAAATCACAATGTTTTGTTTCATGTGTTTTCTTCTTGAACATGAAAAGAGAAAATAAGGTTTAGAGGAGAAATTGAAAGGGCAAATATAAAATACAAAAAAAATTCAACTCTGAACCAGAATTTGCAGCAAAAGAGCCAGTTACAAAATACTCTTTGAAAGACAAACTATAAACAATTCTGTAGCGGTCTGCAGGGTTTGAGTGTGAGATGAAAAAAAAACAGATCACAACAGGGGAGGCCTAGAGGAAGGGGGAGGAGTAGAAGTACTGCGAGGAGAGAGAAGTACAGAACGGAGGATAAATGGGTTTTGTGGTTTTTTTGTGTTTTTGTTTTTTTTGTTTTTGTTTTTTTTTTTTTAGACTCAAGTTTCCTCCATGGAAGTTGCAACCCCCAATCTTCGAAACCTCTAAGCCAGGTAATGACACTCAGGTTTACTATCTTGGAGGAAAGTAACCAAAATAGAAATGGTGGTTTTGTCTAAGGTCTAAATTTTGTACCTACTACAGATTTTCAGTTTTTGGATGAATCAAAGATGTGCAACGATTTGCTCATAAAATACAGTGGCGTGAACATTTCATTAAACAAGAACATAAATAATGTGAGGAGTTGGACATCCCTGAAAGGGGTATTCCCATGAACATAACCATATCTATATTTGTAGATAACTAAAAGTTAAACATTTTTGCAAATATAAGTAGTTAAAAATTCTGCAGAGTTTCAAAGATTTCCTCTAACTATCTTAGTGATGACAGTCTGTTGTCTCAATCAGTTGCCAATGGATACGACCACAAATGCAGAAACTTTATATGGTCTGGGACTTGTCAAAAACCCAGCCATGATTTTCTTATTGTAGCTGGGTTATCAGGCTGGGACACTACATGTATCAGAAGATATCCCGGCCACAATAAGGAAACCATTGCTGATTTTCTGACCTTAGAAAGGTTCAGCATTCATGGTCGTATCCATTGGTAACCGATCAAGACAACAAGACTGTGACCACAAGATATTTAGAGAAAATCTTTAAAACTGCAAAATGTTTAACTTATCTACAAATTTAAAAATGGTTATGTACGTGGGAATACCCCTTTATGGACGTAGGGTAGTTTGTATGTTAATGCTTGCCAACTCTCATATTTTCTCTCCCTGTCTTCCAAAATTCATAACTTTTTTTATTTTTCTGTTGACCATAGCTATGTGAGGGCTTATTCTTTGTGTGATGTTGTACTTTCATTTGCCAACATTTTGGGATACATATAATGTTTTGATTATCTTTTATTTAGGTTTTTTGAGGGTCCATGTGAAATAACACACAATTCTATCATTTTTTTTGCATTTTGTTTTTATGGCAGTCACTCTGCATTAAAAATGAATGCCAGCTTTGTCCGGTGGGTCATTACGATTTACGGTGATTTACCATATTTATATTGGCTTTTATTACATTTTACCAATTTTATAAATAAAACGTCACTTTTTGAAAATGAACAATTTTCCTGGAGTCACCGTAGTCTGACGCCTATAACTTTTTTACTGTACTGTTGACGGAGATATCTTGTCAGGGCTCTTTATTTGTGGGACAAATTGTACTTTTTATTGGTACAATGGGTATGGAAAGTATTCAGACACCTTTAAATTTTTCACTCTGTTTCATTGCAGCCATTTGCTAAAAGCAAAAAAGTTCATTTTATTTCTCATTAATGTACACTCAGCACCCCATCTTGACAGAAAAAAACCCCAGAAATGTAGATATTTTTGCAAATTTATTAAAAAAGAGAAACTGAAATATCACATGGTAATAAGTATTCAGACCCTTTGCTCAGTATTGAGTAGAAGCACCCTTTTGAGCTAGTACAGCCATGAGTCTTCTTGGGAATGATGCAAAAAGTTTTTCACATCTGGATTTTGGGATCCTCTACCATTCTTCCTTGCAGATCCTCTCCAGTTCCGTCAGGTTGGATGGTGAATGTTGGTGAACAGCCATTTTCAGGTCTCTCCAGAGATGCTCAATTGGGTTGAGGTCAGGGCTCTGGCTGGGCCAGTCAAGAATGGTCACAGAGTTGTTCCGAAGCCACTCCTTTGTTATTTTAGCTGTGTGCTTAGGGTCATTGTCTTGTTGGAAGGTGAACCTTCGGCCCAGTCTGAGGTCCAGAGCTCTCTGGAAGAGGTTTTCTTCCAGGATATCTCTGTACTTGGCTGCATTCATCTTTTCTTCAATTGCAACCAGTTGTCCTGTCCCTGCAGCTGAAAAACGCCCCCATAGCATGATGCTGCCACCACCATGTTTCACTGTTGGGATTGTATTGGGCAGGTGATGAGCAGTGCCTGGTTGTCTCCACACATACCATTTAGAATTAACACAAAAAGTTCAATCTTCGTCTCATCTCATAGTCTGGGAGTCCTTCTTGTGTTTTTTGGCAAACTCTATGCGGGCTTTCATATGTCTTGCACTGAGGAGAGGCTTCCTTCGGGCTACTCTTCCATAAAGTCCTGACTGGTGGAGAGCTGCAATGATAGATGACTTTGTGGAACTTTGTGCCTTGTCACAATTCTGTCTCTGAGCTCCTTGGGCAGTTCCTTTTGACCTCATGATTCTCATTTGCTCTGACATGCACTGTGAGGTCTTATATAGACAGGCGTGTGCCTTTCCTAATCAAGTCCAATCAGTTTAATTAAACACAGCTGGACTCCAATGAAGGAGTAGAACCATCTCAAGGAGGATCAGAAGGAAATGGACAGCATGTGAGTTAAATATGAGTGTCACAGCAAAGGGTCTGAATACTTATGACCGTGATATTTCAGTTTTTTTTAATTTGCAAAAATATCTACATTTGTTTTTGTCAAGATGAGGTGCTGTGTACATTAATGAGAAATAAAATGAACTTTTTTGCTTTTAGCAAATGGCTGCAATGAAACAAAGAGTGAACAATTTAAAGGGGTCTGAATACTTTCCGTACCCACTGTATGTATGACTTTTTAATTTCTTTTTATTGGTTTTAGGGGAAAGCAAAGTGACCAAAATACGTTCATTTGCACATTGCGGTATATTCTTTTTCTACAGTGTTCACTGTTTGGATAACGCTATTTTTGGATAGTGGAGACTTACACGCACGTGGGGGATACCTAATTTGTTTTTTTGTTTTTAAATTATATACTTTTATATTAAAAAAAAAAAAAGTGTTTTTTTTAACTTGTTTTACATGTGTCACAAGGAGACTTAAAGCTGGGATCTCGGATCCCCTGTGCAATGTACTGCAATACATTGTACTGCAATACATTGTATTGCAGAACATTGCACAGTAGTTCCTATGGGAGCTATGCCTAGGCAGTCAGGAGCCCATGGCCCTTGATTGGAGACATGAAGTATTGCCACTGAGCGTTAACTATATGCTCAGCCCGATGTAATAGTATGGGGCAGAGCAGGAAGGGGTTAAAAAAAATAAAATACTTCTGTCACAAGGTGCAGTTTTTGTATCTGCTATTGAAGTGTGTTGAAAAGGTGTTGAGAAATTTGAGTATTAAGAACTCTTGATTTAACTATAATAAGGAAGAAATTAGGGCTCTTGTCACATGAGAAAATGATGAGGACATAAACCGTCAGACAAAGGGCATTGTCATATAATGCACCCAATCCTAGTTTAAAGCCTCACCTGTGCTCACTAATTGATCGGTTAATTAGTGGGTGTGTATAAAAAGAACTCCAGCACCCCAGACCTTCACTTGAACTGCAACTTCACCTCTGACAACATGCCAAAAATCAACCCTGCGACCAAAGCCTTGATTATCAAGAGGCTGAAGACCAGATCCACTGCAGAGGTAGTTGGCACCTTTAATGTGTCTCTGCGTCAAATACAAAGAATTAAAAAAGATTTGAACAGACTGGAGATGTTTTTGACAAGCCCAGGTCCGGCAGACCCCGCAAGACAACTGCTCAGGAGGAACGTTTGTTGGTTAGAAAATCAAAAGCCAGCCCCTCTTCCACTGCAGCAGAGCTCCAACAGGCCTGGTTACCTCAAGTCCCTGTGTCAACTAGAACAGTTTGTAGGATTCTGTCTCGGAATGGCCTCCATGGTCGAATCAGTGCCCAGAAGACAGCACTAAACAAAAGGCAATTAAAAAAATGTGTGGCATTTGCCAAGGCCCACAGCCTGCTAAACGGATGGACGCTGGAAAAGTGGCAGAAGGTGGATTTCTCAGATGAATCTTCAGTTGAATTACACCACAGCCACCGCAAATACTGCAGGAGACCTACTGGAACCCGTATGGATCCAAGATACACCCAGAAAACAATTAAGTTTGGGGGTAGAAAGATCATGGTCTGTGGTTACATTCAGTATGGGGGTGTGCGAAACATTTGCAAGGTGGAAGGCAATATCAATAGCCTAAAATATCAAGAAGTATTAGCTTCCTCTTACATTCCCAATCATAAAAGGGGTCAAATTTTGCAGCAGGATGGTGCTCCATCTCATACATCCATCTCTACATTAAAGTTCCTCAAGGCAAAGAAGATCAAGGTGCTCCAGGACTGGCCAGCCCAGTCACCAGACATGAACATCATTGAGCATGTTTGAGGTAGGATGAAAGAGGAAGCTTGGCAGACAAAACCAAAGAATCTAGATGAACTCTGGGAGGCATGTAAGACTGCATTCTTTGCTATTCCTGATGACTTCATCAATAAATTGTATGAATCATTGTTGAAACGCATGGATGCAGTCCTTCAAGCTCATGGAAGTCACACAAAATATTAAATATGGCTCTAATAGCACCACAACTTCATTCACCAATGTTATGAAACATATCTGTGTTTTTGAACAGAATTATTGGTTTGATTTTCACATTACTTTGTGTGAGACAAAACTTTTGTCTTGCCAAAATCTGACCTTTCTGTGTTCATTAAATGATCAATATTTCAGCAGTGAAGCCAATTTATTTTCTTAACCCAAAAATCATTTGGGAGGGTTTCAGCATTCATATGAGTCATTTCTAAAACCAATGGATGAATTTAAAGTCAGGTTATAAGCTTTTGATTCCACAACATGGATAAGCGACAGAACTTCTGTCAGGGACTGTATAATATATATAGATACTAGAGGAAGGACCCGGCTTCGCACGGGTATATTTCATTTTTTGCTTGTGTAGTGACCCCATAAGAATTGGCGAGTTTTGCACTTGACATCCAGTATGGCAGTCCAGTGTAGGTATAGTCTATTTATGGCTGTGTTGCTATGGAAACCTGGTAAATGAAATGTGAGCTTACATTGGCTAATACATGTCATATGACTGAATATTTAAGGACCTGCGAACTGCTATTGACTCATACAGGACATAAATAGCTTGGTTGCTATGGAAACCTGGTGTAAAGCTGTGTGTATGTCAAGACTGAACCTGCGATTTTCCATTGGTCCATAAGTGTCATGTGATCATGTGCATCTCAGTTTGGATATCAGTGAAAAACCTGCGATCGATTGTTATGGAAAACCTGGATTAAAGCTGTGTGTATGTGACCTTGTGTAACAGTGTCATCCACAGCGCCCTGCCCCTTTAAAGCTGACCTACAGCAGTGAAGAAAAATGGCTGGGTTGTTATTGAAACCTGGAGTGCAGCTGTGTGCATGTGGCTGACAATGCTTTGTCAGATTGGAGACGGGCTTGGGTCTGCTGGGGAGTTTCAGCAGCTCGCTGTTGTCTGTAACATACCTTATCAGATTGGAGACAGGCTTGGGTCTGCTGAGAGTTTTCATTAGCTCAAGCAGCAGCCATGCGTTTTGCTGCAGGGGACATGAGTAGTTTAAGAAACGTTTCAATTTATAAGAATGCTGAAATCCAGTATGGCAGTCCAGTCAGTGGCGTAAATACCGGTTTAGCAGTGGTAGCAGCTGCCACAGGGCCCGGGACATTAGGGGACCCGGCGGGCCTCTGATGTGTTTTGTTTTTGTTTTTTTAACACCAGCAGGTAACGGGCCCTATTTACTTACTGATCCCCACTCCTGCTCATGGCCGCCTGCACTTCACCTTCTGCAGAGGCGGCTGTGAGCAGGAGCGGGGATTGGTAAGTAAGGCCTGTGGGCCATGAACCCCACAAACACTGCTATCATTATACTCTGGGGTCTTTTCAGCAGGCTTCGGGCCTCCTTGGTGGCGTCCCAGATGTCGGTGGGCCAGTCCGACGTCATTATGCGTTGCGATACATGCCTGGCTTACGTGACATCTGGTCCAAAATTGAAGAAGTAGCGGAAAGTGCGCATAATACTATATGAAGGAGCCACTATGATACTGTGTGCAGGGGCCACTATGCGGCAGAATACTGTGTGCAAGAGCCACTATGGGGCCTAATAGTGTATGCAGGGGCCACTATGGGGCATAATAGTGTGTGCAAGGGCCACTATGGGGCCAAATAGTGTATGCAGGGGCCACTATGGGGCATAATAGTGTGTGCAGGGGCCACTATGGGGCATAATATTGTGTGCAGGGGCCACTATGGGGCCTAATAGTGTATGCAGGGGCCACTATGGGGCATAATAGTGTGTGCAAGGGCCACTATGGGGCCTAATAGTGTATGCAGGGGCCACTATGGTGCATAATAGTGTGTGCAGAAATGCAGTTTGTGCGTGGGGGGGTTGCCGGGGGAGGGGTCCCATGTCAAATGTTCGCCTTGGGGCCCTGCCATTGCTAGTTAGGCCACTGAATCCAGTATAGGTACAGTCTATTTATGGCTGTGTTGTTATGGAAACCTGGTAAATTAAATGTGAACTTATATTGGCTGATACCCGTGATATGACTGAATATTTAAGGTCCTGTGAACTGCTATTCAGGTCATACATAGCTTGGTTGCTATGGAAACCTGTGTGCCTGAGAAGAGTAAGCGCCTGCGAGCTGTTATTGGCTGATAAGGGACATGTGACCATGTGTATGGCAGTTGGAATATGAGTGAAAGACTTGCAGGCTTGTATACAGTCATGGCCAAAAGTTTTGAGAATGATACAAATATTAATTTTTACAAAGTCTACTGCTTCAGTTTTTCTAATGGCAATTTGCATATACTCCAGAATGTTATAAAGAGTGATCAGCTTAACAGCAATTACTTGCAAAGTCAATATTTGCCTAGAAAATGAACTTTATCCCCCAAAACACATTTCAACATCATTGCAGCCCTGCCTTAAAAGGACCACCTAACATCGTTTCAGTGATTGCTCCATTAACACAGGTGTGGGTGTTGATGAGGACAGGGCTGGAGATCAATCTGTCATGATTAAGTAAGAATGACACCACTGGACACTTTAAAAGGAGGCTGGTGCTTGCCATCATTGTTTCTCTTCTGTTAACCATGGTTATCTCTAAAGAAATACGTGCAGTCATCATTGCACTGCACAAAAATGGCCTAACTGGGAAGAGTATTGCAGCTAGAAAGATTGCACCTCAGTCAACAATCTATCGCATCATCAAGAACTTCAAGGAGAGAGGTTCCATTGGTGTCAAAAAGGCTCCAGGGTGCCCAAGAAAGACCAGCAAGCGGCAGGACCGTCTCTTAAAAGTGTTTCAGCTGCGGGATCGGGCTACCAGCAGTGCAGAGCTTGCTGAGGAATGGCAGCAGGCAGGTGTGAGTGCATCTGCACGCACTGTGAGGCGGAGACTCTTGGAGCAAGGCCTGGTCTCAAGGAGGGCAGCAAAGAAGCCACTTCTCTCCAGAAAAAACATCAGGGACAGACTGATATTCTGCAAAAGGTACAGTGAGTGGACTGCTGAGGACTGGGGTAAAGTCATTTTCTCTGATGAATCCCCTTTTCGATTGTTTGGAACATCTGGAAAACAGCTTATTCGGAGAAGAAGAGGTGAGCGCTACCACCAGTCTTGTCTCATGCCAACTGTAAAGCATCCTGAAACCATTCATGTGTGGGGTTGCTTCTCAGCCAAGGGAATCGGCTCTCTCACAGTCTTGCCTAAAAACACAGCCATGAATAAAGAATGGTACCAGAATGTCCTCCAAGAGCAACTTCTCCCAACCGTCCAAGAGCAGTTTGGCGCTCAACAATGCCTTTTCCAGCATGATGGAGCACCTTGCCATAAAGCAAAGGTGATAACTAAATGGCTCAGGGAACAAAACATAGAGATTTTGGGTCCATGGCCTGGAAACTCCCCAGATCTTAATCCCATTGAGAACTTGTGGTCAATCATCAAGAGACGGGTGGACAAACAAAAACCAACAAATTCAGACAAAATTAAAGCATTGATTCTGCAAGAATGGACTGCTATCAGTCAGGATTTGGTCCAGAAGTTGATTGAGAGCATGCCAGGGAGAATTGCAGAGGTCCTGAAGAAGAAGGGTCAACACTGCAAATATTGACTTGCTGCATTAACTCATTCTAACTGTCAATATAAGCTTCTGTTACTCATAATATGAATGCAATTATATTTCTGTATGTGATAAAAACATCTGACAAACACGCATAAAAACCAGAGGGCAGCAGATCATGTGAAAATATAATATTTGTGTCATTCTCAAAACTTTTGGCCATGACTGTAGACTAATGCTGGTCATTTTTTGGGAATACTGTACCTCAGGAACGGTACGTCCAAGAGAGCTGAGACCCAGTCTATAATATTCCCGGACACCTGATGTACATGTGTGCCAAATTTGGTGAGGATCGGTCCAGTCGTTTGGTTGCGCATAAAGAACAGACAGACAGACAGACAGGAACTCATGTTTATATATATATATAAGAGATATATAGATCAGTGAAATGGAATTTTTTTTTTTCCTAACACCTACTTTCTATAGCTTGCCTTAGACGCAGAAAGGGCTTAGCCCCTTAAAAGGAAGAACAATAGTATCCAGCATTAATAGCCTAAATAAAAAGTATTGGCATTTATATTGACCAGATATTGAGAGCCTATGTGACATCACTTCCTTCGTATATTGGAGGAACAAATGATTTTTTTTCGCTTTCACTAGGAATAACAAAAGAAGTCTGCTCCGCGTCTGAGCTATATACCCTTTCCACAAACTCTGTGCTAGCCAGTTTTAGCCTACTGTCCGTAGGAGGCAGACACAACCTAAATCAAGTCTTCTGTCTTTCATAGTTTAGTTCTATTTTTTCCTTTCAGATGCAGAGGAGTCTACAGTGTGTACAGCACACTAGTTTCACCCCCTGTGAGCAATGCGGTTTATAGCGTCTCACGAGTCACCTAGTCCCCACTGCTGCTCCCACGGCCAGAACGCCGGTGACTCCACTGCCACTTGCGAGGTTCATCGAAGTGGTGACTTCTGTAGAAAAAAAGAGAGGGTTTGATCTTCAGCTCACCATATCTTAATCGCCTTGACATCCGCACGCTCTCAGACTCTCTCCGACCGCTCGCTGACATATCCTCACTCCAGGGCACAGATACCGCCGCTGACTTTTACAATACCACCATCACTGCTGCCCTTGACTCTGGCCCCTCTCACTAACACCAGAACCCAGCTGATCAAGAGGCAGCCCTGGCACACTGACCTGACTAAAAAACTGTGACTTGTCTCACGGGTTGCAGAATGCCTCTGGAAGAAAAGCCATTCCTAGGAGGACGTTCTTAGGTATAAAGAGGCAGTTCTCACATTCAAGAATGCACTCACCTCTGCAAAGCAGGTCTACTTCACCACACTAATATCTGCCCTATCTCGCAACCCCAAGCAGTTATTCACTACCTTCAACTCCCTTCTCCGTCCTCCTGTGCCCCCTCCGACATCACTTATCACAGCCGACGACGTTACCTCTTATTTAAAAAGCAAAATTGACACCATCCGGAAAAGTCTCACCTTACACCCCCAACAACCACTCTATCCAACTGCTCGGTGTTCATTTTTAAAATCTTTTTCTCCACCATCACTGATGAAAAGCTCTCCACCCTAATCTCTAAATCCCACCTCACCTTCTGTGCACTCGACCCAATTCAGTCACATCTCATCCCAAAACTCTCTGAAGTCGTTACCCATCTCTTCAACCTATCCCTAACCAATGGATCCTTCCCTTCTGCCTTCAAACATGCTACTGTCACACCTATACTTAAGAAACCCTCCCTGGACCCATCCTCTCCAGCCAACTAACGTCCATCTCACTCCTCCCATACGCCTCAAAATTACTGGAGCAACACGTCCACTCCGAACTATCCTCCTATCTCTCGTCCAATATGCTCTTAGACAGACTACATTCAGGCTTCAGACCCCATCACTCCACATAAACTGCCCTAACCAAGGTCAATAATGACCTTCTAACTGCCAAAGCCAAACATCACTATTCTGTCGTCCTCCTCCTCGACCTCTCCTCTGCCTTTGACACAGTGAACCATTCCCTCCTGCTAGAAACTCTCTCATCCTTGGCATCTCAGACCTGGCCCTTTCCTGGATCTCCTCATACCTCACCAAACGCACATTCAGCGTCTCCCACTCGCACACCACCTCCCCGCCACGCCCTCTTTCTGTAGGTGTCCCCCAAGGCTCCGTCCTAGGACCCCTCCTGTTCTCAATCTACACCCTAGGCCGGTGATGGCGAACCTATGGCACGCGTGCCAGAGAGGGCACGCAGAGCCCTCTCAGTTGGCACGCGCGCCGTCGCCATGATGGCTCACTAACTGGGAATCCGGTATAGGAATCCCGGTTAGCGAGCGATCGCTTCTTTCAGCTGTATGTGCAAATGTACATACAGCTGAAAGCTGTCACTGTAGTCCGCCACACACTGACTGCAGAGTGTGACCTCTGCCCTGACGCAGGCGCGATGACGTCATTCATCAGCACCTGCGAACAGAAGAAGGAGGACGCTTTTCATGGGACTGCATCTCTTCGTGGGACTGGGTAAGTAACATAAACTACTGTGTGGGGTATGGGGGACACAAGCATCTAATACTGTATGGGGGACACAGATGCTTCAGTGTCCCACATACAGTATAAGATGCTTCAGTGTCCCCCATACAGTATTAGATGCTTCAGTGTCCCACATACAGTATTAAATGTTTCAGTGTCCCCCATACAGTGTTATATGTTTCAGTGCCCCCCATACAATATAAGATGTTTCAGTGTCCCCCATATAATATAAGATGCTTGTGTCCCCCACACAGTATTAGATGCTTCACAGTGTCCCCCATACAGTATAAGATGCTTCAGTGTACCCCACACAGTATTAGATGCTTCAGTGTCCCCCCACAGTATTAGATGCTTCACAGTGGCCCCCACACAGTTTTAGATGCTTCAGTGTCCCCCATACAGTATTAGATGCTTCAAATACTGCATGGGGGACACTGAAACATCTAATACTGTGTGGGGGACACTATGGAGCATATACTACTGTGTGGGGGGGCCAAAGTGGAGCATATAATACTGTGTGGGGGCCACTGTGAAGCATATGATACTGAGTGGGGGCAATTATGGAGCATATAATACTGTCTGGGGGCCACTGTGGAGCGCATTGTACTGTCTGGGGGGCACTTCGGAGCACATTGTACTGTATGGGGCCCTTCACTATTTATATCACACAGTATCTGTTTTATAGCAGACATGTGATATAACATTGCACAGTCAATATAAAACAGATCCTGGTTAATTTAAGGTTAAATTGCCATGTTGGCACTTTGCGATAATTTAGTGGGTTTTGGGTTGCAGTTTGGGCACTCAGTCTCTAAAAGGTTCGCTATCACTGCCCTAGGCCTTGGCCAGCTCATAGAATCCCATGGTTTCCATTACCATTGCTATGCTGACGACACCCAAATATATCTCTCTGGACCAGACATTACCTCTCTGTTGTCCAAAGTCCCAGAATGCCTAGCAGCCGTAGCCTCCTTTCTCTCCTCCCGCTTTCTCAAACTCAACATGGAGGAAACGGAGTTCATAATCTTCACCCCTCAACGCATGACCCCCCCCCCACCTGACCCATCTATCAAAATTAATGGAACCACTCTCACCCCAGTCCCACAAGCCCGCTGCCTTGGGATAACCTTAGACTCTGACCTATCCTTCAAGTGTATTCAAACCCTCAACACCTCCTAATATAACTAAATACTTCATGAATATACAGTGTCTTGCGAAAGTATTCGGCCCCCTTGAACTTTTCAACCTTTTGCCACATTTCAGGCTTCAAACATAAAGATATAAAATTTTAATTTTTTGGTGAAGAATCAACAACAAGTGGGACACAATTGTGAAGTGGAACGAAATTTATTGGTTATTTTAAACTTTTGTAAAAAATAAAAAACTGAAAAGTGGGGCGTGCAATATTATTCGGCCCCTTTACTTTCAGTGCAGCAAACTCACTCCAGAAGTTCAGTGAGGATCTCTGAATGATCCAATGTTGTCCTAAATGACTGATGATGATAAATATAATCCACCTGTGTGTAATCACGTCTCTGTATAAATGCACCTGCTCTGTGATAGTCTCAGGGTTCTGTTTAAAGCGCAGAGAGCATCATGAAGACCAAGGAACACACCAGGCAGGTCCGTGATACTGTTGTGGAGAAGTTTAAAGCCGGATTTGGATACAAAAAGATTTCCCAAACTTTAAACATCCCAAGGAGCACTGTGCAAGCGATCATATTGAAATGGAAGGAGTATCAGACCACTGCAAATCTACCAAGACCCGGCCGTCCCTCTAAACTTTCATCTCAAACAAGGAGAAGACTGATCAGAGATGCAGCCAAGAGGCCTATGATCACTCTGGATGAACTGCAGTGATCTACAGCTGAGGTGGGAGAGTCTGTCCACTGTCGTACACTGCACAAATCTGGCCTTTATGGAAGAGTGCCAAGAAGAAAGCCACACACCAAACATGTGGAAGAAGGTGCTCTGGTCAGATGAAACCAAAATCGAACTTTTTGGCCACAGTGCAAAACAATATGTTTGGCATAAAAGCAACATAGCTCATCACCCTGAACACACCATCCCCACTGTCAAACATGGTGGTGGCAGCATCATGGTTTGGGCCTGCTTTTCTTCAGCAGGGACAGGGAAGATGGTTAAAATTGATGAGAAGATGGATGGAGCCAAATACAGGACCATTCTGGAAGAAAACCTGTTGGAGTCTGCAAAAGACCTGAGACTGGGACGGAGATTTATCTTCCAACAAGACAATGATCCCAAACATAAAGCAAAATCTACAATGGAATGGTTCACAAGTAAACGTATCCAGGTGTTAGAATGGCCAAGTCAAAGTCCAGACCTGAATCCAATCGAGAATCTGTGGAAAGAGCTGAAAACTGCTGTTCACAAACGCTCTCCATCCAACCTCACTGAGCTCGAGCTGTTTTCCAAGGAAGAATGGGCAAGAATTTAAGTCTCTCGATGTGCAAAACTGAGAGAGACATACCCCAAGCGACTTGCAGCTGTAATTGCAGCAAAAGGTGGCGCTACAAAGTATTAACTTAATGGGGCCGAATAATTTGGCATGCCCCACTTTTCAGTTTTTTATTTTTTACAAAAGTTTAAAATATCCAATAAATTTCGTTCCACTTCATGATTGTGTCCCTCTTGTTGTTGATTCTTCACCAAAAAATTAAAATTTTATATCCTTATGTTTGAAGCCTGAAATTTGGCAAAAGGTTGAAAAGTTCAAGGGGGCCGAATACTTTCGCAAGGCACTGTATAAAGTAGAACATAATATAAACTTACATATAACATTTCATTGAAGTGGTGTATACAATCTATAGCGACGTTCCCTCCATAAAATTCAAAGAAAAAGGTCACATGAACCAATGGCACGTGCCCACTGCAAAGAAAGTCACATGATGTCTCAAGGAATCATATTTAAAAAAACGAGCGGTAAAAATACCGTCACTCATTCGCTCCATAAAATTCAAAGAGAGAAAAGTCACATGAACAAAATACAAAAAAGGTCACATGACATCTCACATGACCATATTCAAAAAGACGAGCGCTAAAATACCGTCACCCGATAAGGTAGCTGTGTATGCAATACACAGCGGCATTCCCTCCATAAATTTCAAAAGGAGAAAAGTCATATAAACTAATAACACATGATCAATACAAAGAAGGTCATGTGATATCTCACATGACTACTGTATATTCAAAAAGACAAGCGGTAAAAATACCGTCATCCAATAGAATAAATACAACATGAATATATTTAAATTCAAAATTTTAAATTTCAAAGCGGGAACATCGCGGAACATACACCACCAATGAACACAATGCATATATTCAAAAATTAAGCGGGAAAGTTACAAAATATCATATAATGTCGTAAAGTTCATAGATCTCAAATTTTAAAGCGGGAACACTACAAGAAGACATTGGATCAGGTAGGTATTTCCCCCCTGCCCTCCCCCCCCCCTCACAACTCTGTCCTAGTGCCCTTCGGGCCTTCCTACAGTGGACCATGGCCTTCTGTTCTCTACCCACCAATGATCAAAGTCTCATTCTGGATGTCCTTATTTCCTGTCCCACCTGCCGAACTCGGGAGCCACCATTTTTGTCCCTTGATGTTGCGGCTCTTCTAATCCCTCCGGTCCTCCTAGTCGTTTTTTGTCTTTTCAGAGACCCACTGCCCAGTCCTCCGGCACAAATTTCGGGCCTCCAGTAGGTTCTCCAGAGCCTCTGGCCGACTTTCGTGTCAGTGGTGCAGTGCGGCTGGCCGCGGCTCTCTACTTTAATCCCCGGAGAGACTTTAGTCTTTGGGGTCTAGGCCTCAACTTGGCCAGTCTTCTTCCTGGGCTTTCTAGTCCCTCCCAACCCTCCTATTTGCCTGTGGGAAAGTTCCTTTCCTAACCCCCCCTCCCCCTTCTCTTCCAAGCCCTAGAGGCAGGAATCCCTGGTATTTTATTTTTTTTTTTTTTTTTTTTTTTTTCCGTCACAACAATTTTAGCAGTTTTTTTTTTTTTTCCCCCTGCTCACTCATCATTCATTCCAGGAGTGGACAAAGCCAAGATTTCTCCTTCCAGCCAGTCTTTAGTGGGGCCAACACCTCTCTGGGCTGCCTTCCTGCTGAAGTCGGCAGTGGTACACTCTCCAGTGGTCCGGTAGGCTAACCCCATGGGTTCCTGCCCCTTTCCTTCAGGGCCCGTTCCTCCAGTCAGAGCCTATCTGTCCCCTTCTGGTGGTGCTACGTTTTTTTTTATGTGCACCCGCTGTAATAAGTTTCCATGACGGCCAGTTTGTCCCATCTGCTTTCTGCTCAAGCCTCCCCAGGGAGCCGTGGGCGTCCTTCCCAGACTTAACCAGTCTGCGGTGAAGACAGCTACTCACCCAGATTGCCGCTCAGCTGGCGTCTTCCAGGACCCTCCCTGAGTGCTCTCATCGCTCCAGCTTCCAGACCTGTCCTCGCATAAGGACCAGGGACTCCTCTTGCAGGTCATGTCTCCCTCCCTTTCCTCTGGGCATTTCCCAGATAGGTCTTCAGCTCACGACTCCACTCTGACAGGTGGAAACTCCACTCCCCCTGCAAAATTTGCTCTCCTAGGGACACCTCTCATTTCTTCAGAGCCTCAGCTAGGCACATAGCCGTTGCTAAGCAGGAGCTAATCTATGTGTTTAGAGATTCTATCCACATCTGAGGACCCTGAACAGGCATAACAAGAAGGCATCTCCGTCCTCCAATTGCCACCCTCCACTGGTCTCTTACCCCCTCCCCCCGGGGCGTTTGACCATATCTGGACGAAATGGAGTCTAACTGGACTGGAAAGGGAAAACAGGACGTCCGACTTAGTCCAGGTGATTCACTAAGTGGTCAAAGCCTCCCGCGGTGGATCCTGCCATGGCTCAGCTTCCCGAGGCTATTACCCTGGCAGATTCTGCCTCCCTCAGCGATCCCTCGGATAAGAGGGTGGACTCCCACTCCAAGGCAGCCTTTGTATCGGCTGGCCTCTCCCTGTGGCCTTCCCTTACTGCATCTAGGGTCTGCCTGGCCTGCATCTTTTTGGTCAAACCGCTTCAGAAGGGCCTTCCTCCAGAGTGCCCCCCCCAGGACAACCAGCCTCCTGCATGCCAGTGCATGTTTGCATGTTTCCATTGTACACAGTACCAGTGCAACGCTTTTCTTGAAGCAGCTTGCCTCTCTGCCAAAGCAGCAGCTAACTGCCTTCCCTTTTTTTTTTTTTTTTTTTTTTTTTTTTAATGGAGTGTTAATCCGCCTCTAGTGGGCGTGACCTTTCCCCTTCCTCTGGGACAAACAGGGCAGACTGTTTCCTTGTAAAGGTCTTTTGATGTTCATCTGTGAAGCTACCAGGGAAAAGAATGCTCTTTTTCCCTCAGCGGTGTTCTTTGCACCAGATATCCTGATCCAGCCGCTCTCTGCTTTTCGCTCCTTCTTTTCTCTGGAGGGCTGCCTTCTCGAGAATCCCACGCAAGGAAGCCCTCCTTTAAGGCCAGGCCTGCCTGACAGCCCGTCTCAAGTCCTCAAGTTCTCAGACTTCCCTTGCTTCTAATCTGCATGAAGGTTTTCCCACACTCGGGGCTGTCGGTTGAAGGGATGGCTGCTCTCCCTCTAGGATATCTGGCTTGCCAGCATCAACTATGTCTGTGTCCTAGTATCAACAGACTACTCCATTTTCCCTGGGTCAATTGCCTTCCTCAGGCAGTCTCCGCTGTACAGCTACAGGGCGTCATTATTCCCCATCCTGCTTCACAGCGTTATCAAATATTTTTACTCCACCCTTTCTCCATTCCAAGGCTAGATGGAAAGCTCCCTTTGCCCCATCCTAGACCTGAAGGGGCTCAAGTGTTTTGTCTTTGTCAGAAGGTTTTGCATGGAGTCCCTACAGTCTGTGGTGGCATCTCTGGAGTCCAGTGGCCCCCTGTTATCCATTGACATACACCACACCTACCTTCACGTCTTCATCTCACTGTCTTCAGTGTTTCCTTCACCTCACGGTGGGTTTGCGTCATTTCCTTTGTCGTGCTTCCCTTTACTGTCCTCTGACTCCCAAGTTGTCTTCAAGGTGATGGCATCCCTCATGGCGACCCTCCTCTCCAGAAATGTCGCTGTGTTTTCATCTTTAATGTTCTCCCTGTCTAGGGCGCTGCCTCCTTCACCACTTCAGCTTGCTCATCGACGAGGAAGAGATCGGTCTTGTACCTTCTTTTCGCATGAACATTCTGTGCATGTTCCTCTATGCTCTCCAGAGCAGGTCTTTCCTCTCTGAATCCAAGATCCATGTTCTCCAGTCTGGTGTGTGTCCCTCCTTCAGAGGAACCCAACGTGCTCTCCATTTCTGCACTCAGGTGCTGCGCACAATGGTGTCGTCCCTTTTGCTCAATTCCACTTGTGCCCTCTGTCAATTGCAATTTTGATGCCCTGGGTCCAGTCTCTGTCCAAACTTGACCGACTGATCCTTCTTCCTCCCTGGTTTCACCGGGAACTTCTTGGTGGCTCTCCCCCCCCCCCCCCCGGGGGATCTCCTTAGGAAATCCCTTCTTCCCCTCTGTTAGTAGGTGATCTCCAGAGTCTCCAATCTTTCTGGTTCAGGACTTGTGATCCAAATGAGAGGCCTCCCTCCAGACCAACTTGCTGGAACTGGAAATGGGGCCCTTTTTTTTTTTTTTTTTTTTTTTTAATTTTTTTCTTTTCTTTTTCTTTGCCCTGTCTCGTCGGAACACTCTCCTCCAGGGTCATCCGGTCTCTGTCCTGACCATTTAACTCCATTGAATCGCCTTCTTGAGCCCTTGATTGGCCAGGCTGGAAGCCTTCTGCTCCCTTCCTTGGACAAAGTGCCTCGTCCCAGCCCTGTCTGCGGTCCACGTTCCAGGAGTGGACAATTGGGCGAGCAAAATTCACCCTGTGTGAGTGGTAGCTTTCACCAGATCTTTCTACAGTTCTGTGGCTTGAAAGAAGTCTTTCTCTTCACCTTCCGCTTAAACTTCAAGCTCTCGATCTATGTGGCCAGACCCCAGGACCCTTGGTCCATTGGACTTTCGCATTCCTTACTATTTACGTCCTCTTCTTCCCCTGGTTCTCTGTACCTCATGATCTGCTAGTGACCTTACTTTTGCGCATAGAGTTCTGCAGGCAGTAATACCTTCCTAAGCTCCTTCTTTCTGTCCCTATAGAGGTCAAGGGAAACAACTTCTAATTATGACTGTCATGGTAGACTCATCAAAACCAAATTAATTGCGAGAATAATTATCTTTTTAATTGTCTAAAATTAACCAAACATATAAAAAAAAATATATATAAATTAGATATCACTGCATCTGTAACACTATTAAACCAGTGCATTATTTATCCAGCATGGTGAATGGCAGAAAAAAACACTGGAAATCCTTTTGGTTACCTTGCCTCAAAGAAAATGAAATAAAATGTGATCAAAAAGTCCTAGGTACCCTACAATGGTGTCAATCAAAAGTACATCCTGTCTTGCAAAAATAATTCCTCAGCTAACTTTGGAATAATCAAAACGATATTGATTTCACTGGTCTACAGCCAAATTTGTTCAGACATGAAAACAGTTGATCTCAACTAATTTTGGGGTGCTGAGATCGAAAACGATGCTCAAATTTTGAAATTGGCTCTGATTTTCATGATACAGAGGTGCTTTTGATATTTCTCACAGCCTTTAATACAATACTGGGAAAAGTTTGCATCATCAATTGCATCATCTCAGAATGACCAATAGAAAGATGCCAATAAAGGCCAGGTGATGCAATCCTAATTAAACTTGCATCACACGACTTTATATATTCTCCCTCTATCAGCCATCCAGCACTTTTTACAGTTTGGCTTACATTGTTCAGTCTATATACGTTCAGCGATGCCTCGGACTTGCATTAATAAAGCAGATAATTTCTGCTATATATGTGGTGAAATGACTGCAAAATAGGAGATCAGGACAAGAGTTGTGCTCCACACGCATGCTGTAATAGATGTTCATCAAACCTAACACAGTGGTTGAATGGGAAAAGACAATCTATGCCTTTTGCAGTGCCAATGGTCTGGAAAGAGCCAACTGACCATACTGCCAATTGCTACTTCTGCATGGTGGCTCCAATTGGAATAGGAATTTCGAATAAAAAGTGGACTTTACAGTATCCAAATATTCCATCTGCGATACGCACAGTAGCTCATTCAGAAGAATTGCCAGTTCCAAAAGCACCAGAAACAATCTCACTTGATTCAACTGAGGAAGAAAAAGAAGCATGTGGTCATGAACCATCTACCTCGCACGATCAAGATTTTCTTTCATCAATCTCCACCGAACCACACTTTATATCACGAAGTGAACTGAACGATCTTGTTAGAGATCTAGATCTGACCAAGAGTAAGTAAGAGCTCTTAGGTTCCAGACTTCAACAGTGGAATCTGCTAGCAGATGATGTTCGGATTTCCTTGTTCCGGGACAGTCAAAAGCATCTTGTCCAATTCTTCTTCAAGGAGGGTGATCTTGTTGCATGCAATAACTTCTGCAGTTTAATGGAAGCTTTCAACATCAGCTATAACCCAGATGAGTGGAGGCTATTTATTTATTGATTCACCCAAGCTGAGTCTTAAAGCTGTCTTACTGCACAATGGTAATGCACTACCATCCTATACAATTTACATAACAGTAAAACAGAGAATTCTTTGAAATCATAGAAACTAGAGCCAATTGACAGTTTTCCTTGTGATATTTGAATTAAGCACATGAAAATCATTAAGAAATGGCTCATTTTATTTCTGAACCAAACAACTTTTGAAAATTTGTAGACTTGTGTTTTAGAAGATGATTTTTTTTTTTTCCCACAAAGTGTTTTATTGTGTAACAATAGCAAAACATAAACTAAATAAGTTGGTTATGACCATAACTATACAGACCTTCAGAATAAAAGTAACCTGTTATTTAATACATATTTAACCCTTTCCCCACATCTGCCGTAATAGTACAGCGGATGTCGAGTATTTAAATATGGAGGCTTCTCAGGAGCAAAACTGGTTGAGGTTCCGTTTTGCTGGGGATTGCCTATTGAAGGCTCTCAGGCTTGTCTGGCATTACCTTCTATTGCAGGCTGCTCTATGCAGCCTGTAATAGAAGTGACGATATTTTGCAATGCATTAGCATTGTAATGCATTGCACTAGTGATCAGACCCCCTGGGGTTCAAAACCCCTAGGGGGTCTAATAAATGCATTTATTTATATATTTATTTATTTTTAAAAGTAAAACAACAAATAAAAAAAATAAATATTAAAAATTCAAATCAGGGGCGTGGCCTGGCTATGGAGGAGTGAGGTCGCGTGTTCCTCAGCTCCTTCCCTGGCTTACCTGGGCCGACGCCGAATCCGCTGACCAGTGCTTCTCATGCCCCATGGACCATGGGCAAATCCCGGCGGGTCCCACCGAGATCCTCATCCACTTCCCCGAGGGTCCCTACGGGGCCCACCATTGATAGATTTCTCCGGGGCCCGATCACAGCTGGCGCCTTCCAAAATGGCGTCCGACACCACCGCTTCATCAAGCGGCTTTCCCGCGTGCGCACAGCCAGCGCTCCCTGCTGTTCCAGCCGCCGAGGCGGCCCTGCTTCTACCAGAGATCGGGGCTTGCTCCCCTAGCCCACCGGTGATGTGGTCGATGAGGGAGTCTGGGCTACGCTCATCTCCCGTTTCACCGGTGTCGGCGGCGGCTTCTGAGCGGGACTGGCCATCCCTGCCGCCGTGTCCTGTGCCCTCCATGTCACAGTGCTCCCCGGAGGCGACCAGCATGACGCAGCCTTCTCCCCAGGGGCCTCCAGGAGGTGAGAAGACCCCCACTCTGCCTTGGCCTGTGGCTTCCTCTACCCCTTCCACGAGGAGACCCCAGAGTATAATAATAGCACTGGTGCGGAGGGGGGCTGTTGGGAGCTTATAATACTGTGTGGGGGCCACTGTGGAGTATATAATACTGGGTGGGGGCCACTGTAGAGCATATACTACTGGGTGGGGGCCACTGTAGAGCATATAATACTGGGTGGGGGCCATTGTAGAGCATACAGTGCCTTGCGAAAGTTTTCTGCTCCCTTGAACTTTTCAACCTTTTGCCAAATTTCAGGCTTCAAACATAATGATATAAAATTTAAATTTTTTGGTGAATCAACAAGTGGAACACAATCGTGAAGTGGAACGAAATTTATTGGATATTTTAAACTTTTGTAAAAAATAAAAAACTGAAAAGTGGGGCGTGCCAAAATATTCGGCCCCCTTAAGTTAATACTTTGTAGCGCCACCTTTTGCTGCGATTATAGCTGCAAGTCACTTGGGGTATGTCTCTATCAGTTTTGCACATCGAGAGACTGAAATTCTTGCCCATTCTTCCTTGGTAAACAGCTCGAGCTCAGTGAGGTTGGATGGAGAGCGTTTGTGAACAGCAGTTTTCAGCTCTTTCCACAGATTCTCGATTGGTTTCAGGTCTGGACTTTGACTTGGCCATTCTAACACCTGGATACGTTTACTTGTGAACCATTCCATTGTAGATTTTGCTTTATGTTTGGGATCATTGTCTTGTTGGAAGATAAATCTCCGTCCCAGTCTCAGGTCTTTTGCAGACTCCAACAGGTTTTCTTCCAGAATGGTCCTGTATTTGGCTCCATCCATCTTCCCATCAATTTTAACCATCTTCCCTGTCGCTGCTGAAGAAAAGCAGGCCCAAACCATGATGCTGCCACCACCATGTTTGACAGTGGGGATGGTGTGTTCAGGTTGATGAGCTGTGTTGCGTTTACGCCAAACATATCGTTTTCCATTGTGGCTAAAAAGTTCGATTTTGGTTTCATCTCACCAGAGCACCTTCTTCCACATGTTTGGTGTGTCTCCCAGGTGGCTTGTGACAAACTTTAAACGAGACTTTTTATGGATATCTTTGAGAAATGGCTTTCTTCTTGCCACTCTAACATAAAGGCCAGATTTGTGCAGTGTACGACTGATTGTTGTCCTATGGACAGACTCTCCCACCTCAGCTGTAGATCTCTGCAGTTCATCCAGAGTGATCATGGGCCTCTTGGCTGCATCTCTGATCAGTCTTCTCCTTGTTTGAGATGAAAGTTTATAGGGACAGCCGGGTCTTGGTAGATTTGCAGTGGTCTGATACTCCTTCCATTTCAATATGATTGCTTGCACAGTGCTCCTTGGGATCTTTAAAGTTTGGGAAATCTTTTTGTATCCAAATCCGGCTTTAAACTTCTCCACAACAGTATCACGGACCTGCCTGGTGTGTTCCTTGGTCTTCATGATGCTCTCTGTGCTTTAAACAGAACCCTGACTATCAGAGAGCAGGTGCATTTATACGGAGACTTGATTACACACAGGTGGATTATATTTATCATCATCAGTCATTTAGGACAACATTGGATCATTCAGAGATCCTCACTGAACTTCTGGAGTGAGTTTGCTGCACTGAAAGTAAAGGGGCCGAATAATATTGCACGCCCCACTTTTCAGTTTTTTATTTTTTACAAAAGTTTAAAATAACCAATAAATTTTGTTCCACTTCACAATTGTGTCCCACTTGTTGTTGATTCTTCACCAAAAAATTAAAATTTTATATCTTTGTTTGAAGCCTGAAATGTGGCAAAAGTTTGAAAAGTTCAAGGGGGCCGAATACTTTCGCAATGCACTGTATACTACTGGGTGGGGGCCACTATAGAGCATATAATACTGGGTGGGGGGGCATATAATACAGGGTGGGGGCCACTGTGTGGAGCATATTATACTGTGTGGGGCCACTGTGGGGATCATATTATACTGTGTGTGGGGGGAGCAATGTAGAGCATATAATGCTGCTGTATGGGGGCCACTGTGGAGCATATTTTACTGTTTGGGGACCCGTAACTGTTCAGGGGGGGCCCCATGTCAAATGTTCGCCTTGGGGCCCAGCCATTCCTAGTTATGAAACTGAGTTACCTCTATAGTGGTGTGGTCCGGGGACCCGGTGGGGGAGCGGCTCCTTCCTGGAAAGCTCGTTCCCCACTGGGGTCTCCGTGCTACTGTGTAGCACGTGTTTAGGTATTGTTTGCCTTTTTCCCACCTGTTTTGGTGGTGGCTCATTCCACCACCCTACTGCATAGTCAGTTGTATTCCGTTTTTGTTTCTGTATCAGATTGTGTCGGATTGCGTTAGTTTTTCCCTTTCCTAAGTGTGTGTTCCCTTTGTGTGTCCCCTTCCCTCCCCCTTTCCAGCCATGTCTACTTTGAATATTTGTACCTTGAATGCAAGAGGACTTAACGTCCCACAAAAACGCAGCCAGATCTTGTACCAACTTCACAAAAAACGTTCTCATATCCTTATTTTACAGGAGACTCATTTTAAGGAAGGTCATGTTCCGGGTATCCGCAACCACCATTTACCCGTTTGGTTCCACAGCGTCAATCCGGCCGTCAAGTCCAAGGGAGTATCTATTGCTCTGCATAGGTCTCTGCAGCACGAGGTAATGTACACTCTGATTGACCCTGAGGGTAGATTTGTCTATTTCTCAAACTGCGCATCGCGGGTACAGTCCTCACTATAGCAGGTTGCTACCTCCCTAATCAGGGACAACTGCGGCACTGTAGGGACCTAGTCAGCAAACTTTCTGACTTTGGCGAGGGGGTCATGATCCTCGGGGGCGACTTGAACTTCGTATTGGACTCCATGATTGACTCTACCCCTCTGTGATGATTCCACTTAAATATGGCTATAACTCAGGGGCCCCCCCCCCCCGGCCCCCCGCCCCCCCCCCCCCCCCCCCCCCCCCCCCCCCCCCCCCCCCCCCCCCCCCCCCCCCCCCCCCCCCCCCCCCCCCCCCCCCCCCCCCCCGCCCCCCCCCCCCCCCCCCCCCCCCCCCCCCCCCCCCCCCCCCCCCCCGCCCCCCCCCCCCCCCCCCCCCCCCCCCCGGCCCCCCCCGCCCCCCCCCCCCCCCCGGGGGGGGGCCCCCCCCGCCCCCCCCCCCCCCCCCCCCCCCCACTCCCTGCGCTGTGGGTGATGTTCCAGGAGTCCTCTGAGTTCTCCTCTTTCTTTTCTTGATGTGGGGTTGCTTTGCTCCTCTGTCGGTGCAGTGTCCGGCTGCTCTCCATAACCAAATTTTCTCTTCCATTCCTCCCCCCCCTTGCCCCAGTGTGTCCCCTCTTCCTAGTCGTGTCTGTGGTTATATGTGTCCCGTACACCGGGTACTCCCTATGACCCCCCCTCCCTTTCAACGTTTGTTTTAATCTACTGTTAGGTGGGTGGTCCTGTGGCGGCTCTCTATAGTTGGATTTTTGTTTTCCCAGCCATCGCCCACCTATTGTTACAGTTATATTAGTTGCCACTGTGTTGTTCACTGTCGGTTTCCTTATTGTGGGCCTCGCCAGCCCTTCACCTAATCCTTTACTACTGTGCCTTATATATGAACAGGGTGGTTTGGGTGACCCCCCCCCCGTGACCCCCCCCCTGTCTTCATTGATACTGATGCTATGGCATTGTACCCCCCTCTCCCTTTTTTTTTTTTTCTTCTGTTCTTATTGCAAAACTTTAATAAACTTGATTAAACAGAAAAATTCAAATCAATCCCTTTCCCTAGAACACATATAAAAGTACTTAAATACTGTGAAACACTTACATATTAGGTAGGGTGGGGAGGGGGAGTGCGGAGAGAATCAAAAGTGCCGAACCACGGTTTTTTTTTTTGGTGGGGGGGGGGGGGTTCGCAGTTTCGTCTCTGATAAGAATATGAATAAAAAGTGATCAAAGCAATAGACCAGGGGTAGGCAACCTTTTTTGTTCGGCGTGCCGATCTTGATTAAAAAAATCAAAGTTGAGGTACTCGGAGTGCTGGTCAATAATTGTAAGTCTGACGACCCCTGCACACGGTATTATGTCACATAGTGGCCCCTGCACACGGTATTATGGCGATAATACTAGTGATAATTGCTATTACTATTATTTTAGCGTGTAACAGATATCACTAGAGAGGCGGGCGGCATATTTTACTCTATAAAGATCAGGTATGGACAGGACAGGGACAGTGAAAAAATGTAAACTTTATTGGTGACTTTGTGCATGTGTTGTGTAAGTGTTTGGTGCGACACTTCTGGCGCTGCGACCTGGACGATGGTTATGTCTGGGACACAGCGCCAATAAACTTCCTGGTTATGTGATTAGGCTCAGAGGGGTATTACATTATCCCTCTATGTGACAATCAGAAAGCAAAAGTACAGTATGCTCTCTGATTAGTAGGAGAGGGGATAACATGGACAGAAGTCCCTTGCTACCCCCCCCCCCCCCCCCCCACCCCCGGTCATCTGCAACTTATGCACAGAGCCCCATTTCTAAGGATCTGTTAGGGCCACAAAGATGCAACTGGATTCATTTTAAAGATGAGAATCTCATCTTTAAAAGGATACCAAGATCTCCATGATTGACCTTACACATTCAGAGCGATTCACTGTTAAAACAATGTCGGGAATTGAGATCTGCATTGGGATTTCAATGCCGAACATCGTTTTCACCAGCGAATCGCTCAGGATGTTTAAGGACGATCATGGTGATCTTGGTATCATTTTAAAGAGGAGATTCTCATCTTTAAAATGAATCCAAGTATTTCTTTATAGCTTTAACGAATCCTAAGCAATTCACTCAGGTACAGTAGTGAAGCCGGCAATGACCGGCTTTACTACTGTACATAGACTGTGCAGAAGCCGGGTGATGCCGCATCCATCTTCACCCAGCGCTAATGAAATTTTAAGGAAGCCGGATGGAAAAACGTTGCAGGTAACGTTTTTCCATCCGGCTGAGGCACATATACGGCGCCAGAACTGATGCCTCTTGTGCCAGAACCGATCCCATAGAAAACTATGGGATCCCTCCTGGCATCAGTTTCCCTCCAGCTTGTGTGCACCACGCCAGAGGGAAACAGATGTGACATATGTGAAAACACCGCTGCCGTGCCAGGGAAATAAGCCTCACGTGCCACTCTTGGCACGCGTGCCGGGGGTTGCCGACCCCTGCAATAGACATTCCACAAAATGGTATAACTAAAAAGTGTACCTGGCCCCGCAAAACAAAAAAAGATGCCCTATGAATCCCTGTACACAGAAATGTAAAAAATTTATGGGTGTCAAAATTTGGCGAAAAATTTCCTGGAATCGTACCGAAACAAAAATACTGACGTGTCATTTTGGCTGCAGAGTGAAAAACAAAGCCCGTAACAAAGTTGTACAAATGCACTTTTTCTGCACTTCCACCCAATTCTGATTTTTTTTTCCAGCTTCACAGTACATTGCACATGCCCAGGCCGCCATTTTTCAGTGGTCTGTTACAGCGCTGCGTCCCATATCTGTGAAAGACAGAAGATACGGAGAAGAGGAAGAGGGGAGTGAACACAACGAGCTAAGGGGCGGTGGAAAGTTATGACGTGGGGGATGCTCAGAGCACAGGGGGAACGCCCCTGGTACTCCGTGATCGTAATTGGCATAACAGAAGAAACGGATTTTATCAGAAACGGCAGGGAGAAAAAAAGAATGGAAGGTAGGAATAGAATAGCTTTTTTAAAGGCTATTCCAACATGCCATTAGTTAAAAAGGTGTTTTTCTAATGATAGACTCCCTTTAATGCAATATACTACAATATTTATTAATCAAGCACAAATTTTGCCAGAAAATTAAAGTTTGAAAGTTCAGTTACTAAATGAAATTATATTAAATTGTAACTGAAAATGATGCCATTGAAAAAAACAACTCTCTTAAAAACCAGACCTCAAATTTCTATATAGATGGAAAAATAAAGCTGATGGCTTTCAAAATGAGACAATGAAAAAGAAATTGTGTCTTAAGGAATTTAAAAAAAAAAAAAAAAAAAAAAAGTAAAGTCCATTTTGGTTCAACCTACTGAAAAAGTTCAGAACTGCACAAATACAATTTTCAGAGTATCTACAACCAATGACTCCTAAAAAAAATATCAGTGTATTTTCACGAAAGTAATTGATTTGAATGAGCATGTTCTGTCCAAGAAACGGACGAAAGTAATGCGTGCATCTGTTTTTCTTCCCAAGGAGCAACTGTTCACAGAAATATAAAGCAGGCATCTGAATACACACCTTTAATTCAGTGGATCCATGTACTGTCTGTAGAAAAGACAGCAAATGGACAAAAATCACTGATGTGTGCTTGAGGCCTTACTTGAGTAAATTACTTCTGGTTTCAAACTAAAAAAATCTACCAAATCTTCTATTGAAAATATTAATGTGAATTAATATTAATTCTTCAGAAATGCTTTGTAATTTTCTGAAATATATTAGAATCCTATGCTGATCAAGCAATATTTTGATTTAGCATTGAGGTATACCTACTCAAACTGTACTTTGAATGAATACCACTAAATGGAGATAGAGAGCAGTTCTATACATTCTTTGGTTATTTTAACCCCTACACGCTATATGACGAATATATTCATTATGAAGCAAGGGGAAGCTGATGCTCTATGATGAATATATTCATCATGGTGTTTGCACAAGCGCTGCCAGTGTTCCTGCGAGATCACGGTCAGGAGCGCCGCTGGCACATGAAGCCACGTTCCTGCCGCAACTGACTTGGATGGATAACTCCGATTTGCTCCAATTGCAGCCTGTAAAGTAGTTAGAGGGAAGGGGTTCCTTCTTCCAGCCCCTTGACCCCCTGCCATGTAATTGCAGGGGTCCAGGGAATTGTCATGGCAGTGGGAGGCCTGGCCATGGCCTCCATCTCTGCTATGTATGGACACCTATTAGGCCCAGTATGCCCAGCCAGAGGCTGGGTCTAATAGGTCGAATGTCAGTATAACACTGACTTGCATAATACCCTGCAATATAGAAGTATTAGAGCATTATACAAGCACTCAAGAGATTGTAGGTTTAAGTCCCCTAGTGGGACTAAAAAAAAAAGGAAATAAAAGTCTCCTTCCCAATTGAAGACACAGATCCTCTAGTTAAGGCAGCTAGGGTCGCCTAGAGGACAGTAAAAAATCTAAAGCAGTCTCTGATGTGATGTTTAAGGGGCTGGACCCAAAACACAAGTGTTTCCCCTCCTCAATAATGTTAATAAGCCCTTATTAACAGGGAGTGGAAACCCCAGACAGAAAATTCTTTATTCCTTCCAAATTAAAAAGAAAATATCCCTTTGATGAAAAGGATTCTGCCTGTTGGAATAAAGCTTCTAGTGTTGATGCCCCAGTGGTGAATGTTTCCTATAGAGGGGCCCTACCATTTGAGAAATTGGGATGTCTGGGTGATTTCCTAGACAGGAATGCAGATGCTTGTCTTAAGAGGGCCTAGGAATTAGCAGCTAGTAACCTAAGACTCAGTGTAGTGGCCACTTGAGTAGCCAAATCTATGAAAATCTGTCTTTCACAGCTAGTATCCCATATTAGAAGTATTACTTAAAGGGAACGGTTAATAGCCTATCTCCCCTGTTTTTCTAAAGCCACAGACCTTTGTGCAAAAGCATCTTATAGGAAACAGGGTTCCAACTTCTCAGCCCTCAGGTTTTTTTTTTTCATCATAAAAACCAAAGATCCCTGAGAGTAAAAAAGGTCCCTTTCAGAAAAAGTCAAAAGCAAAATCGTATAATAGATCTGTCTCTTTCACAGCAATGTTCATTCAGGGAAGTGATGTCATTACTCGGACTAATGACCTCGGCAATTCTGGAGTTAAAATTGGCTTACCTCTACTCCAGACCACTCCAGGGAGAGATCCTCAGATTATGGGATAGGTCCCCTTTATCCCTGGATCCAACCTTTTACATATCCACCTTGGTGAGAGGCTCCCTCCATTACAGTAAAAAGCAAGAAAATCTCCAAACAGGGGTCCCTTGGTCAGCTCCAATTTCCATTACCACAGATGCCCGCCCAGTGGCGTAACGATCATGGTCGCAGGGGGGTTTGACTGGGCCCGGAGGGGTACGGGGCAGCTGGAAATGGCTGGGGTCCCGGACCACCATGATAGTGGTCAGGGAAAGCCTTGTTCCCCGACCGCTATACATATTGTTAATGGAAAGGGGCCCGGGCCAGCCCAGGGGAGGTGTATAAAAATAAAAAAAAAATACTTATACTCACATGTCCTGGGCTGAGCATCTGCTCCGGGGCTCTTCATGCCGGTAACTGAGGTCATCGAGCCCCACGTGACAGCTGGAGTGCAAGACCTCAGTCGCCAGACAGAAGAGGATGCCGCAGACAGGACGGAGCAAGCATGCCCCGGAGAGTTGAGGTAAGGTGAATATAAGTGTTTATTTTTAATCACTTCTCCTGGGCCTCTACTTATTATACTCTGGGGTCTGAGGAGACCCCAGAGTATAATAATAGCACCGGCTTTAGGGTGGGGCTCTTGGAGCACATAATACTGTGTGGGGGCCACTGTGGAGCACGTAATACTGTCCCAGTATTGTTTACATGCCGGGGTGCTGCGCTGTGCTGCACACTCACCATATTCTTAATAACTGCAGTGGTGGGTACTATAGTTGTATCCCTTTCAAGTATGTGAGATATTGCTGCAGCACCCGTAACCGTCACTATCAAGAAATCGCTCTAGGGAGGGAGTAGGAGGCCCCAGACAAATGTTTGCACCGGGGCCCATAAGACTTTAGTTATGCTACTATGCAGGCCCCTGTGGTTGGGGGGCTAACATGGGAGACTCTTGGTTGCAAGGAGGGTGGGATCTAAAAATCAGGTCCTTGAGTTACAAAGAACTTATGCCTGTGAAAATAGGTCTCCTGGCAGCTGGTCCTCGGCTGGAAGGGAAGGATGTGAAAATCTTCTCCAGCAACATGACTCAGTTATATAGTAGATGAGATTGGATGAAGACACAGGTCCATCAAATCCATCCTATAACCCTAAAGTGTTGATTCATAGGAAGGCAAAAAAAACCTCCACGAGGTTTATGCCAATTAACCCATGTCGGGGGAAAAAAATCCTTCCCAACTCCAAATCTGGCAATCAGTATGAAACACTGGATCATCTTGACCATACCAAAATCTAAAATCCATAAACCATAATATTTTTCTGTTCAAGAAAGGTATCCAGGCTCTCTTTGAACTTGCACATTGCATCCACCATCACCATTTCCTGGGGCAGTGCGTTCTATAGACTGGCTGTTCTTACAGTAAAGACAGTGGCGTAACTAGGAATGACTGGGCCCCAAGGTGAACATTTGATATGGCCCCCCCCCCCCCGCACAAAATGCATTCCTGCGCACACTGTTATGCCCCATAGTGGCCCCTGCACACAGTATTATGCCTCATAGTGGACCACCCATGAACAATTAGTCTGGGGTCTTTTCAGACCCAGAGTATACAGTAATATCGGAGACCCAGGGGAGGATAAAAAAAAACAATGCTACTTACCTCTTCCTGGCTCCGATGCACTCTGGTGCGCTACTTCGGCCATCTTCAATGTTGGACCAGATCTCGCGTGAGCCAGGCCAGTGTCGCGACACATGATGAAGTTGGCTGACGTTTGGGACGTTACCAAACAGGCTCGAAGCCTGCGGAGAGTAGGAGAGGAAAGTAACATTGTTTTTTATGTTCCCTCACCTCCCCTGGGCCCCCGATCGTTATACTCAGGGGTCTGAAAATACCCCAAAGTATAATGATAGCAGTGTTTGTGGGGTTCGCGGTAGCAGTGTTCTGGGCCCTGTGGCAGCCGCTACCGCTGCTACCCTGGTATTTACGCTGCTGAGTAAAGAATCCCTGTCTATGTGCTCGGGGAAATGTTCACTCCTCTAGACATAGGTCTATGAAGGGGCATCCTCTATTTGCCACCAGGGAAAACCGTAAGGTGGTAAAATTCTGTTCACGCCAGGGCAGGAACAAACAGATCACCCTGTCTGGTCTTTCCCTCTCAGCAACTCCGAGAGAGGCTATAGACTTCTCTTTTCAGGAGTTGCTGAGGAGGAGCAAGCAGGAAACATCCAGCGGACTCTGAGGATCTTGCAAGGATCTGTCCAGATTCCTTGTTGAGATTGGATTTTCAGATGAACACATTTAGAGAGGAGCAATTAAGATTCTGGGAGGAATTTCTTTCTCACATTCGACGATTAGAAGGAGCTGTGTTGTTGAATACTCTGTCAGTTCTCAGTCCTTCCTAGCTCTGGCCTCCTGGATGAAGCAAATTAGTCCTACCAATTCTTATAGGGTATAGGGCTGCTATACTGAACGTGGTGTGGGATTACCTACACTGCCGCCTCATCCACATCCTCTTCCGCAACTCTTTCCTCTGCTCAAATCTTTGCACTCCCCTTCTTCCATTCATACTCCTTCAACTCAAAGGAATAGATATTATATACACTACTGTTCAAAAATTGGGTCACTTAAAAATTTCCTTATTTTTGAAAGAAAAGCACCGTTTTTTTCAATGAAGATAACATTAAATGAATCAGAAATACACTCTATACATTGTTAATGTGGTAAATGACTATTCTAGCTGCAAACGTCTGGTTTTTAATGCAATATCTACATAGGTGTATAGAGGCCCATTTCCAGCAACCATCACTCCAGTGTTCTAATGGTACATTGTGTTTGCTAACTGTGTAAGAAGGCTAATGGATGTTTAGAAAACCCTTGTGCAAGTATGTTAGCACAGCTGAAAACCGTTTTGCTGTTTAGAGAAGCTATAAAACTGACCTTCCTTTGAGCTACTTGTGAATCTAGTTGGTTCGATTAAACTCTCAAAATGGCCAGAAAAATGAACTTTCATGTGAAACTCGACAGTCTAGTCTTGTTCTTAGAAATGAAGGCTATTCCATGCGAGAATTTGCCAAGAAACTGAAGATTTCCTCCCAACGGTGTGTACTAGTCCCTTCAGAGGACAGCACAAACAGGCTCTAACCAGAGTAGAAAGAGAAGTGGAAGGCCCCGCTGCACAACTGAGCAACAAGACAAGTACATTAGAGTCTCTAGTTTGAGAAATCAATGCCTCACAGGTCCTCAACTGGCAGCTTCATTAAATAGTACCCACAAAACGCCAGTGTCAACGTCTACAGTGAAGAGGCGACTCAGGAATGCTGGCCTTCAGGGTAGAGTGGCCAAGAAAAAGCCATATCTGAGACTGGCTAATAAAAGGAAAAGATTAATATGGGCAAAAGAACACAGACATTGGACAGAGGAAGATTGAAAAAAAAGTGTTATGGACAGACGAATCGAAGTTTGAGGTGTTTGGATCACACAGAAGAACATTTGTGAGACGCAGAACAACTGAAAAGATGCTGGAAGAGTGCCTGACACCATCTGTCAAGCATGGTGGAGGTAATGTGATGGTTTGGGGTTGCTTTGGTGCTGGTAAAGTGGGAGATTTGTACAAGGTAAAAGGGATTTTGAATAAGGAAGGCTATCACTCCATTTTGCAACGCCATGCCATACCCTGTGGACAGCGCTTGATTTTAGCCAATTTCATCCTACAACAGGACAATGACCCAAAGCACACCTCCAAATTATGCAAGAACTATTTAGGGAAGAAGCAGGCAGCTGGTTTTCTATCTGTAATGGAGTAGCGCAGTTACCAGATCTCAACCCCATTGAGCTGTTGTGGGAGCAGCCTGACCGTATGGTACGCAAAAAGTGCCCATCAAGCCAATCCAACTTGTGGGAGGGGCTTCTGGAAGCATGGGGTGAAATTTCTCCAGATTACCTCAGCAAATTAACAGCTAGAATGCCAAAGGTCTGCAATGCTGTAATTGCTGCAAATGGAGCATTCTTTGACGAAAGAATTATTTCAAATAAAAATCATTATTTCTAACCTTGTCAATGTACTGACTATATTTTCTATTCATTTTGCAACTCATTTGATAAATAAAAGTGTGAGTTTTCATGGAAAACACAAAATTGTCTGGGTGATCCCAAACTTTTGAACGGTAGTGTATATTGATGAATTTGCATAATTAATTGCATATGGCACTTTGCACTTTTGTTCACCTTATAAAATGTTTCTATTATAACTTGTTATACTGCTTGAGAAAGGTTTGGACATGGACAGAAACGATGCACTGGAATAAAGCGATTCACTTGTTTTTTCAGAAACATAAATAGTTAGGGGTGTCAGAGTATGACAACTAAAACAATTTTTTTGCATTTTTCAAAGTTTTTAGTTTTTGTAAAATGAGGTCATCATCTATTGTACAAATCTCAACCAGAGAATAGCAAATGATGCCCAGTTGTACTAAAAGATCATATTTTACACCCATCTGCCCAGGCAGAGATTTGCATAGTTGGATACATATAGGTCACAAACCTGGGACCCTTGCAGATCAGCTGCCTGAAGTGAAAGGGGTGCTTTGATGCTGTCTCCACTTCACTTCAAATGTCGTCAGCCGTCCCATTCATCAGTCACATAAACTGATTGCAGTGCAGTTCCATTCAAGTGCATATGGATGAGCTGCAATACCAAGCACTACTGCTGTAGAATGTTCAGTGCTGTGTTTGGTTTTCAGTGAAGAGGCTGCATTTATCTTCAGATGATAGGTTATTAACCTTATACAGCCAGAAACCCCCTTGGTAGTTTAGCCAATTCAGTTCAGGTTAACACTACATCTGTAGGTTGTATGTATATACAATAATAAGTGTATATCAATTCTGGAACATCTTCTGTTGAGAATGTTTTGTTTTACAGTATGTATCTACCACTTTAACAGAATATATTCAGTGTTTTGTAGAAGCTGATTTATTAAAATATTCTTTATCTTAGATGTTCTTTCTAAGCTCCATAGTCAAGGTCTCTGATAAGATAAGGTTCGGTTGTCCGTCTACTCCCTCCGCCAGAGAACAGGATGCCCTGTATGGTGGTTAGTGGTAGATCTCATTAAAAATGTTTTATGGGACTTTCAAGGTTACCTGTCAGATGCTTAATTAAGCATCTAAGATGGCAGATACGGGAAGTTCATGTGCTGGCCATGCATGAACACCCACTTATTTTTTGACCAATTGTATTACGTTTTATATATGATGTCAGCATATGTCTTTGTATATTGTGAAAAAGCCAACCCATAAATTCATGTGACCAGTAAGGTATAAAAATCTGCCTCTATTGTAAGTCTGTGGGCAGACACACTATAGCTTGTATGCTGTGTGTGTGTTCCTATTTGTTAACAAATAAAACTAATCTTATTTTGTTTTAGACAATCTGTGATGTCATAATTTGATAAGGATTTAGAATTGGCTTCCTTGTGCGTTTAGATCCTTTCTACAAATTAAACAACCTTTGGTACTAATTTTTGTCTTTATTTATGGATTTGGATGGTTTTATGCTGCCAGTAGCCAGTCTTCCTTTATTAGTGTGAAGATATCAGGTCGATCATTCGGGTTGTATTGCAGGATTTCTTTGATGAGGCTCTTGCATTTTGTATCCACTTCTACAGCTTCCGAAAAGATCACTCCTACCTGCTGAATTTTTGGCAGTGCATTCAAGTTAGAGTCATCAAACGGCATTTTTCCAGTCACCATTATGTAGAGGATCACTCCCAGGCTCCATATGTCATACTTCCTTGGATCATAGGGAACACTCTGTAGCACCTACAAAAATAACTCTTCATTACGCCAGAATACAATAACTAGAATCTTATGTAACTGCAGCTAATTTGCCTTTATACATGTGAAACAGTTACCTGATAATGTTTTAATGGCTGACAGTTTATAACTCATTCTATCCTTGTAGTGAAACTCAGATTGCCATATAAACTGGAAGAACCTGTTGATTATGGTGGGACTGACTGACCATCTAATGTGTATGGGATTGTACCAACTCATCCACAATATCAGATGGGGGAAAAAAAGGGTCTTTAGAGGTGTCTGGCAGAAGCCTATTCCCTTTATCTTTTGAGAACATTCTCAGTCAAGTTAGGCGTGCATGTGTTTTAGGGAAAGGGGGGATTTATATCTTCTAGCCAAACGAGTGTTCAGCTCTAACGCTTATGGCAACCTTAAAGGGATTTTGCTATTACAAACACTTATCCCCTATCCACAGGAGAATGTGGGACCAAAAGTCCCCCTAAAGCCTCTTGGTGAATGGAGCATCAGGGCACTTAAGTGACCAGCACTCCATTCACTTCTGAATGGAGCTCTTGTCAAGCAAGCGCACTGGTGCTCCAGGGGGGTTTAGGGAGGCTTTCGATCTCCCATTTTCCTGATCACTGTGGGACTTGGTGACTGGGCACTGTATTTATAGAACATGTTAACAACATTGTTTAACACATAACCAAGGGAAATCAATAACCATTGATACAGTGTAAAGTCTAAAGTCAAACAGTTAACGGTAGGCAAGGAAATTTTTTTATAATTTTTTAATGGGAGCTGAGCTGCAGAAACGTTGCCTGATCACTATACAGGGGCCAGCTATCTTCTTCCGGGTTCATACAGTTTATATTTTGGATGTCGGAAGCGACCCTGAAGAGTTGATCTGTGCGGGCGCCAACAAGATAGGCCATAAATAAAAATTCTTGGACAACCCTTTAAAACTAAACATTTATTCTCAGTTGGATAAGTAAGAACATGAATTTGAGAGTCCCCTCACCAATTACTTTAACGTCTATCAATGTTCTGAACTCTGAAGTAGGGATGACCTTGTTGATGATGTAATATTTCAATTGATAATAGTGGAAGGGAGCAGGTAGTTGAGCATGGGGAAAAGAACAAAAAACAGCAAAAGCAACCCGTCTGCACACATCTTCAATCATAGTTACAAAAATTAGGAGTAATATTTCCCCCCTTATAGAATTAGATTCCACACACTACCTAACACTAGGGAACAACCGTAGCAAGGAGGGTAGACTGCGCCACACAAAAAGGGGAGGGGAAAGTAAAAGAAAATAATAAAGTAAAAAGAAGGAAAAAAAATGCAAGAATATGATGATACACAGGTCTACCACCATATATCCATCGACCAGCAGGAAACCTCAGATCGGGGTTCACCCAAGAGCACATGTTGTTGGAACCAAGTGGTTAAGTAAAACTATTTTCTAATGTTTGACTGTGTGGTTTTTGGGAACTGCGACAAGAAACTTTCGCATGTACTGAAAACCTCTCCACTATCTTTTGTTTTTGAAGTGAGACTTCTACCCAATCCATTTTGAAAAGCATAATCATCTTTTCAAGAAACAACTTGAAGGGAGGAATCTGGGATTGTGAACATACTTCTAAAATAGTTTTCACTGTCACAATATGTAGTCGTTTTCTCACTCCACATGAACAGCGAGATGTATGGGGATCTAAGTAATCAAATATCACCCATAGGGGCTCAATCAGGGAAAAATTAGGCTGAGAGAAACCTTTTTGTGGAAATTTTGTGGGCACAGTGTATGAGGTGGAAAAAGCAGGGAGTCGGAGGGATGCAGTAGAAGTGTTGCAAGACGATGTAATTCCAGCTGCCTATCATTAGATCATTTAAAATCCAGGTGGTCTTCCATAGCACATCCTGACCTGAGGTCTGGGTTTTTCCCGTCGTCATTTCCTCTCCAAGCCCTGAGGTATTGGGTATTCATCCTGAGTCATCCAAAAAGACCATTGTCTCCATTGTTGCGACTCCCCAATAGAGGAATGACCACTGGTGATGTCAATATCATGCTGTATTTTGTACTTAGGTTCAGGAGATTTTTTTTTTGTTTTGCTCTTCTTTATTTTAGGGAGAAAAAAAAAGTTAATAGCTAAAACAAATAACTGCATCGTGGAACATTTGTAAATGTGTTATCTGCATGAAAAAAAGCTGATTCTTTAAAAAAAAAAAAAAATGTGTATATGTATATATATATATATATATAAAGAACTGTATTTGTAATTATACTATGGTACAAGAAGAAATTCAGTTTTCTGTATCTGTCAATTCTCCCTTTTCTCCTATTGTTCAGCCAAGTAAATGACCTAGAAGTCATATAGTTTCTACAATTGATTCTAAAAATGAAAAGGTTATTTATTTGTTTACAGAAGAGGATGATTTAACAAATATTGCATGTATTGTCATTGAGAATGAAAAATATTTCTTCTCTCATCTGCACCTACCTCTTTAGGACCACCAGCTTAGATAAATAAATTATAGCCATTTGGAAAAATTCCAGTTTGTTTCTCTTTCCTGATATCCCTCCGTTTAGTTAGGTTTGTTTGTTAGCATGGATTTATAATGGCTATATGAAAAGTCAACCATGGACTACGACTGGTTACACAATTGTTGTGCATTGCCAATGTTGCTCAGTGATGACTATTAGTCATATTCCACTTGCAAGGCATGTCATGATCTTTAGGATTGTCCCAACAGCTAAGGTTTGTTGCTAAAATGTTTTGAAAAACCTAATAAAATATGTTAAAAATGAACACATTTCTACCATCCAAAGAAGAGAGAAAACTTTGTAAAATATCCATTATCTGCAGGTATAATATGGGACTTTAAACATGGCCAGAGCAGAGAACTGGTGGCAATGCCAGCAATCATTTAGCCCTTTAAGGTGCCTCAGTCAGTTGCTGCCATATTGAATTAACTTACTGTCCCCCAGAACATGAAAAAAATTACCATTTTCCTTCCATCATCTTGCAGGGCGGAGAAACTTTGCTGATGATGTGACTATGGAAAAACAGAATTACACTGAAATCTAAACTTCCCCACTAACAATGCTTTACTGTGTCCAATAATAAAAAGCAGAAAAAAGTATACATGATTGGTATTGCTTAATGATCTGAGCTATTAAAGTATCACGTTATTTAAATGATCACTAACTTTTCAGACAACTTATTCTCATTTAATAGAGCATGTGATTCTGGACCATAATGTAATGCACTTTAAAAATTTTGCTGTTTTCTGCTTGAGAACCTTTTATGCCACTAGGTGTCTCCCTTCTAGCTAATTTGCTGTTCACTCCCTGTTACTAGACAAGGTCCATCCATAGATACAATCAAATGGAAGATGGGTTCACAGCGAGTGTAGGAGGGAGGGGCTTGACTGAACTTTCTTCACACTGTGAACAGACAAGGGAGGTTTCTGCACAACTTTCCTAGATTCTGCACTGAACATAAGTTTCTCACAGGTCAGAGCATATTTATTTCTGAATAGATGCTTGTGCTATTACTGATGGGATGTTAGCCATAGGTAGTAAGCAGCTCTCCTTATTTTGCTCAGATTTCTCTTTTTCTGTCAGGGATATTTTTAGCTGCATCATGCCCTGTATTTGCAGTCCAGTGTTCCTGGATCTCCTATGTTATATTCACTTGGGCTTTTCTCAGCTATTTGCTATTTTACAGTTACTCCAGGGAGAAATAGGTGTAAAGAAAGCAGTTATTACCAGTAGTAGTAGTAGTAGTAATAGATAGGGGAGTGGCAGACTTCTTATTGTACACATCCACAGCCTGAGAGAGAGATGTAAAATGTGCTGGGATCTTTGGCGTGAATGGGGGATCCGTGCTTTCTGAACAGCGTCGGCCCATGGTACCCTTATTCCGCCCCTGACTCCAAAAAAAAAGAAAATAATACAAATAAAAAGCATTCACAAAGTGATGTATAGCCCAAAACAAAACCAATAAAAATGTTAATTCATCCCCAAATAATATGTTATAAAAATAGTATGGCTCTCAGAAAATGGCTAAACCGCAAAACCCATAAAACAAAACTCAAAAAACAATGGTAAAATAGCTGATCTTGTTTCCCAAAAAAATGAATAAAAATTATTAAAAGTTATGTACCACAAAGTAATACCAATGAAAACTGCAACTCATTCCGCGCAAAATAATCTCTCATACAGTGAAAAAACAAAAAAGGTATGGTAATACAAACATAACAGTTTAAAAAAAAAAAAAATATATATATATATATATAAATATATTGTTTATATGTTGTAAAAGTAGTAAAGCATAAACAAAGCTATATAAATTGGGTACCGATGTGATTATACTAATATACTAAATAAAATAAACATGTCACTAATACTGTAAAGTAAATGCCAAAAAATTAAACAAAATCATGCGTTGTTGATTTTTTTTTTTGATCCAGGGACCTAGCTATAGGGGGTGCAGAGGTAGCAGTTGCTATTGGGCCCTGGAGCATCAGGGGGCCCAAAGGCCACTCTACACCAGAAATAGACACCAATATTATAGATAACACATAACGTCATAGTGGGTCCCTAGTCAAGATTTTGCATTGGAGCCCAAGAGCTTTAAATTACTCCTCCATTGGTCACCTTGCCTACCAACTTATTACAAAGTAATCAAAAAGTTGTATGAAGAAAACAAATGAATTTGTAAACTCATCCTGCAAAAAAAGTGTTGAGCCCCTCAGAATACTGAAATCCAAATACAATGCCTTGCGAAAGTATTCGGCCCCCTTGAACTTTTCAACCTTTTGCCACATTTCAGGCTTCAAACATAAGGATATAAAATTTTAATTTTTTGGTGAAAAATCAACAAGTGGGACACAATCGTAAAGTGGAACGAAATTTATTGGATATTTTAAACTTTTGTAAAAAAATAAAAAACTGAAAAGTGGGGCGTGCCAAATTATTCGGCCCCCTTAATACTTTGTAATGCCACCTTTTGCTGCGATTACAGCTGCAAGTCGCTTGGGGTATGTCTCTCTCAGTTTTGCACATCGAGAGACTGAAATTCTTGCCCATTCTTCCTTGGAAAATAGCTCGAGCTCAGTGAGGTTGGATGGAGAGCGTTTGTGAACAGCAGTTTTCAGCTCTTTCAACAGATTCTTGATTAGATTCAGGTCTGGACTTTGACTTGGCCATTCTAACACCTGGATACGTTTATTTGTGAACCATTCCATTGTAGATTTTGCTTTATGTTTGGGATCATTGTCTTGTTGGAAGATAAATCTCCGTCCCAGTCTCAGGTCTTTTGCAGACTCCAACAGGTTTTCTTCAAGAATGGTCCTGTATTTGGCTCCATCCATCTTCCCATCAATTTTAACCATCTTCCCTGTCCCTGCTGAAGAAAAGCAGGCCCAAACCATGATGCTGCCACCACCATGTTTGACAGTGGGGATGGTGTGTTCAGGGTGATGAGCTATGTTGCTTTTATGCCAAACATATTGTTTTGCACTGTGGCCAAAAAGTTCGATTTTGGTTTCATCTCACCAGAGCACCTTCTTCCACATGTTTGGTGTGTCTCCTAGGTGGCTTGTGGCAAACTTTAAACAAGACTTTTTATGGATATCTTTGAGAAATGGCTTTCTTCTTGCCACTCTTCCATAAAGGCCAGATTTGTGCAGTGTACGACTGATTGTTGTCCTATGGACAGACTCTCCCACCTCAGCTGTAGATCTCTGCAGTTCATCCAGAGTGATCATGGGCCTCTTGGCTGCATCTCTGATCAGTCTTCTTCTTGTTTGAGATGAAAGTTTAGAGGGACGGCCGGGTCTTGGTAGATTTACAATGGTCTGATACGCCTTCCATTTCAATATGATTGCTTGCACAGTGCTCCTTGGGATGTTTAAAGTTTGGGAAATGTTTTTGTATCCAAATTCGGCTTTAAACTACTCCACAACAGTATCATGGACCTTCCTGGTGTGTTCCTTGGTCTTCATGATGCTCTCTGTGCTTTAAACAGAACCCTGAGACTATCACAAAGCAGGTGCATTTATACGGAGACTTGATTACACACAGGTGGATTATATTTATCATCAACAGTCATTTAGGACAACATTGGATCATTCAGAGATTCTCACTGAACTTCTGGAGTGAGTTTGCTGCACTGAAAGTAAAGGGGCCGAATAATATTGCACGCCCCACTTTTCAGTTTTTAATTTTTTACAAAAGTTTAAAATAACCAATAAATTTCGTTCCACTTCACAACTGTGTCCCATTTGTTGTTGATTCTTCACCAAAAAATTAAAATTTTATATCTTTGTTTGAAGCCTGAAATGTGGCAAAAGGTTGAAAAGTTCAAGGGGGCCAAATACTTTCGCAAGGCACTGTATACAGTATGCTGTGTATATATTTATAAAAAAGTAGTAAAACATTAAAAAGATTCTACATATGTTTGGTATTGCCATAATTATCAGAGAAGTTAACATGTCACTTATACCACAATGAATGCCATAAAAACAAAACCCAAACCCATTGCCCCCTTAAAAAAAAAAAAAAAAAAAAAAAAAGGATTATTCCCTGATGTATTCTGCACAGTTTACTTATAGTCCACAATATAAATTGAAACACTGGTACAGCAGCAAACAAAATTGCTACTTCTTCATATACCCTTAAATGTATACGTTAAGGAGAGTAGTTACCAAAATTTGGTGAGTTCTCAGGAGTGTCCAGCATACTGGTACCACAGGGGGTTTGAAAAAGAAGAATGACAACCAAAAAACATTCCGACAACATCTGTGCTCCTTCCCTTCTGAGCCCTGCTGTGTGCCCAAATATGTGCTTTTTCTTCTATTACCCCCTGTGAAAATGAAATGTTTGGGACTAAAGCAACATATATATTTTTTTTTTATAATAATACCAAACAGTAACTGCCGTTTGAAAGTCAAACATTATCTAAGCATAGGCAGAAGGTGCAGGAGAGTAGACATCCCACTGCTATGGAGAGTGGATATTCACTGCTGTAGAGAGTGGTACAGTAAAGGTCCCATACCTCTCAGACAGCTTGAAACCTGTCCAGTTGGTTGTTATTAGAGGCAGTCAGGTGTCCCATACAACTGACATTGCACATCCTGGAAAGAAATTCCTGTCTGGAGGGAGGTGAGGTTTGCTTCCAATGATGAGCTCTGAGGCAATAAGGACGTGAAGGAGCAGTCTGGAATATTCAAAAGAAAAGTGGGGGTTCCAAGTCCTCCTGCACACTACCGAAGTTTTTATATGCAATTGTTCATTTCTATGTGCCCATACACACAATTGCAATTTTGGCGGCTGTGTGTACATGTGGTACTGCAAATTATGAAGCATGTCCTATTCTTAGCCACATTTGTGGCACAGACAAGTATAGGGGATCATAGAAATCTTTTTGTGGATCTATGATTGTGGATGACACACTAACATGTTTTTTGCAGATTGCAAATCAGTATTTGTGGACAGTAAAAACCACTACAGTTATGTGCAGGCGGCCTAACTGTAGGACCATTTTGGCTTGCACAGTCCCAAAAAATATGTAAAAGTGATCCTCTCGTGTCACACAATTCCAGCACATAGAATGGCAACCAGGCCAGTTTTAACACATTAATGGGCCCTGTGCAAAGGTTTCATAAGTGGGACCTCCTATTACCACCACTTAGAAATACCAGACCTGCAAAAATTATAATGCCCCCAGATAGTGTAACACCCCTTAGTGGCTCTCACACAGTATAATGCCTCGCTAGTTACCCCATGCAATATAATGCCCCTCATGTCCCCTTCCAGGTTGCTCCCACATTTTCATGTCCCCTTCCAGGTTGCCCCCACAGACTCATTTCCCACACCCCCCAGGTTGCCCCCACACTGTCATGTCCCATCACCACCCAGGCTGCTCCCACAGTGTCATGACCCCCCACCCCCTGAAGTTGCCTCCACAGTGTCATGTCCCCCCACCCCACAGGTTGCTACCACAGTTTTATGTCCCCCTTCAGTTACCCCCACTGTATGTATGTGTATATATATACAGCCTGTATATATATATACACACACACACGGACAAAATTGTTGGTACCCCTTGTTTAATGAAAGAAAAACCCACAATTGTCACAGAAGTAACTTGAATCTGACAAGATGAGACAGATGAGACAAAAATCGAAATTTTTGGCAAGGCACAACAGCTCTATGTTCACAGATGGAAAAATGAAGCATATCTTGAAAAGAACACTGTCCCTACTGTGAAACATGGAGGAGGCTCTGTTATGTTCTGGGGCTGCTTTGCTGCATCTGGCACAGGGTGTCTGGAATCTGTGCAGGATACAATGAAATCTCAAGACTATCAAGGGATTCTAGAGAGAAATGTGCTGCCCAGTATCAGAAAGCTTGGTCTCAGTCGCAGGTCATGGGTCTTGCAACAGGATAATGACTAAAAACACCCAAGAATGGCTAAGAGGAAAACGTTGGACTATTCTGAAGTGGTCTTCTATGAGCCCTGACCTAAATCCTATTGAGCATCTTTGGAAGGAGCTGAAACATGCCATCTGGAAAAGGCACCCTTCAAACCCCAGACAACTGGAGCAGTTTGCTCATGAGGAATGGGCCAAAATACCTGTTGAGAGGTGCAGAAGTCTCATTGACGGTTACAGGAATCGTTTGATTGCAGTGATTGCCTCAAAAGATTGTGCAATAAAATATTAAGTTAAGGGTACCGTCATTTCTGTCCAGGCCTGTTTCATGAGTTTTCTTTTTTTAAAAATTCTGTTGAAGCATGGTTGAAAAGCAATGTCTTTCATTTGTTAATTTTCATAGAATTTTTATATATTATTACTTTTGTCAGATTCAAGTTATTCTGTGACCATTGTGGCTTTTTATTTCATTAAACGAGGGGTACCAACAATTTTGTCCACGTGTGTGTGTGTGTGTGTATATATATATATATATATATATATATATATATATATATATATAAAAAAAAAATGTTAATACTCAACTTTTCCTGTTCCCTCCTCTCTCTGGTCCCAAACTCTTCAAGGTGCAACAGGCGCAATGTAAGTGACATCACTACATCACGCCTCGTGACACCGGGAGCAAAAACAGCGGCCGGATGGTGAAGCAGGGAGCAGACGGCTACCTACTTCACCACTGTCTTCAACTCATTGGCATCTGGAGTTGGGGCAGCTTGGACCCATTGCTCTGGACAGCAAACGCAGGACTGTTACGCTGTCCAAAGTACAAGTGCACCGTTGGCCCTATGATTAAAGCGGCCCTGATAGCAGTACTTCAGGAGTGTTGTACCAGCAGTGCAGTTTGTACTGATTCTCCTTTTATTGGGTACAGATTGAAGATTTAGCCACCTGAATGTTGTAAATTTTAATTATGAAATATATTGTATGCTATAACTATATATCTTAAGAGAAATTAAAATTTTGAAAATGATCACTTTCATAAGTAAAAACATTTCAAGTAAAGCCACAAATGTCTTATTTGAAAACAGTCAAAATAGGATGTTTTCCAAAAGGCTTTTTAAAAAAATATTAATAAATAAATAAAAAATTCTTGTAAATTGCATAACATGCATACTCAGACTCACCTCGGGAGAAGCATACGCTGCCGATCCACAGTAAGTGGTGCACAGTTGTGAGTCATGGCGGAACATGATTCCAAAGCTGAAGTCTGTGATCTTGGCAATGTGATCTGAAGTAATGAGCACATTCTCACACTTTAAATCTCTGTGTGCCACATCTTGTTCATGCAGATACTCGATGGCCTTGGTGATCTGCCTGAAAAGACTTCTGGCCTTTCCATCTGACAACCGTCCTGTATTCTGTACTAACTGCAAGAGGTCTGTGAGACACAATTCCATTACTATAAATTGTAGCCCATTACTTATTTCAATAAACTCAAAAGCAGTTATAACATTGGGATGTCGAACATTCCTCAAAATGTCCAGCTCACGGGGAAGAAATTTCATGCTGTATTCAGCTGGGATCTTCCTCTTGTCTATGACCTTAATAGCAACTTTGCAGTGGTATTTGCTTGATATCGCCATTTTGACCTTTGAATATGCTCCTTCACCAATGGTACATAATGTATTGTAGCCCAAGTTCCTTAGTAGAAGATCAACAGTGGACATAATGATAGAGTGAGACCAACACATAACAGACCCCAGGCTTGACTGGTAGCTTGCGATGCTTCTTTTTTATACTTTCTTAAAGGCTTGATGATAGCAATAGAAGGGTTCAGCTGTTCTTTGTTAATAGGTTTTCTATAGCTTTACAAATAGGCTTTGCTACCCCTCTTGTCATGTGCTTGTAACACTGCTTTCCACACTGCACAGGTAATAATAGGCTCATCTGTGACTCTTATTTGGTTGCCATAGTTACAACTATCTCTAGCATAGGGCGTATTAACATTATACCCTACTGGATTTTACCCAAGCTAAGAATATTGCAACCTAATACCTTATGTATCAACTTTAAAGTTTGTAAAAATAGGGATAAGCCCTGCCGCACTTTCCCCAAAACTGGTGACCCATCCACTTTGGTGTGGGGATTTGTCACGTCCCCTTGCTGAATTTGCTGGGACTGTTCCTGAAAATAAGAGACTGCTCCAGCATATGTGAATGGTTGGCAAGTATGTAGCACAGAGTTTTTAATGACAAAAAGCTTACTTTTAACACATTCACAACTGAGCAAAATATTTCTGTTGTTTTGTTCAGAAAAATAACAGAAGAGTCAGATCTGTCAAATGACAAAAACAAATAGCTCCCAGCTGATCCCATTGACTGTAATGTTTTTTTGTGATGGCGTCTGGAATTTTACTGGACAAATGCATATTTGAATATACCATTAAAAATATTCTGTACTTGCATATTAATTAATGACATATTACTTGTATGGTGGTGCTGTGTCTAGTGAAAATCCTAGAGAAAGCCAAGGTGAATTAGAAACAATTGTTGTGATTGGTGAGGGTGCCAGCTGCCTGACCTGCACCAATCACATATTAATAGTATAACTCCTAATAGCGACACTCCCTCAATTATTAGTAATGTGATGGTCTAATAATTTTCTTATTGGGTAGCTTCCTCCTTGTTCTGAAAGACTGATCAATGGGGTTTTATACCTGTCCATTTTTTTAATGGCACCCATGGATAAAATTGTTACAATAAACAAAGAAAAACCCACAATGGTCACTGAAATAACTTGAAATTGCCAAAAGTATTAATAAATTTAAATTAACTGAAAATCAACTAATGAAAATCAGACATTGCTATTGAACTGTAGTTCAACAGAATAATTAAAAAATAAAAAAATTGATGAAACTGGCCTAGCAAAAAATGATGGTACCCCTAGAAAAAATTGAAAATAATGTGCCCATAGGGATAAGTTAAATTAGGGCGCATTCTGTAAATAGCATCACAGGTGTCTTCACACTTGTAATCAATCTGCCTATTTACCCTATATTCACACGACAATGACAAAGTGACCGTTTAAAGGCTGTTTTTTAATGGCCGTCACACTGCCCCATTAATTTTGGTGAATGGGGGCTATTTGTATGACCGATATAGGTCAGGCTCTATTTTTGTCCATTTTCACAGATCCGTCTATACACTTTAATGTATGAGGGATCCTTGAAAACAGCCGTCCCTTGGGTGCAAAACGTATGTGACAAATTGATATTTTTCAATGCAGTTTTGTACTTCTATCATGTGAATGCAGGATTACAGGGTGGAAAGAAGGGGAAGAGTGAAGAAATCAGGCGATACCTTTTAGAGGCTGAGTATATTTGATGGTTAAGCTTTTGAGAGTACTAGCTCTCTTCTTCAGACATGGTGTTATACAAGAAACTGAAAATTCACAGACTTTTTATACACAAAAGACATGGACCTTCAAAGGATCTTAGAATCTTTAAAAATAACTAAATGCAATATAAGTAGAGAAGTTATTTACAACAGGTCAATAAATAAACAATCTGGAAACTTGTGGGACGTGACGGAGGGATCAGTAATTCTTGCTGTTATCTGTTTGCAATCAGGTGGTGATTTGTGACCCTCACAGTTAATACATAGTGTGACATGAAACTGGCATGGATATTAAGTCCAAATTGCAGAGTTTGAAATTTTTGCATTAACTTATATTCCCATTCCTTCCTCTCCCTCTGCGTCTTAAAATGTCCCATTAAAACCACAACCCAGAACAGCAGAACAGATCTCCCAGTGGCTGCACATTTCTCCGGAGAAGACCACTCTGTTGAAGATTTGCGGGTTGTGGTTTTAATGGGACATTTTAAGACGCATTCATCTACACAGCTCCTCTTCACCTGGGGTGTCTGAGCACGCCTCTGCAGGATCATTCTACTGCATATATGTTATATAAGCTACTAAAATGTATTTCACTTATGTGCTTCCTGGTCTTCTGATTGAAGAAGGTTTAACCACCGAAACGTCTTGAACCTTATCAAGACCAATATTCCATATACCACACCTCAAGTGATACCTGCATTGTTTGATTCCATGTTCTAACCTTGTAAGCTGCTTGGATACAGGCACTACTACTATAAGATGTAAAATCCAAATAAAAAACTCTCACTTTTTGCAAACGTGGAGTGCCTGGAATTATATTTACACAACCTCCCTGGACATGGCCGTAAGAGGAAAATTAATGACAAATTGAAGAGACACATAATATGAAAGGCAACCAAAGAGCCCAGAACAGCAAGAGATGAGAGGTGAACTCTAAGCTCAATGTGCATCAGTGTCAGATCGCACCATCCTTTGATGCCTTTGCCAAAGTGGACCTAATGTAAGATGACCGAGGAGGAAGCTATTGTTGAAAGCAAATTAAAAAAAAAAAAAAAAAAAAAATGCATATTGACATGTCATAAAGCTTCTGGGAGAATGTCCTTTGGATATTTTAGACATAACATGAGATTTTTGGAAAGTCACATCAGCTCTATGTTCACAGATGCAAAAATTAAGCATACACATGTGGACAAAATTGTTGGTACCCCTCACTTAATGAAAGAAAAACCCACAATGGTCACAGAATAACTTGAATCTGACAAAAGTAATAATATATAAAAATTCTATGAAAATTAACAAATGAAAGTCAGACATTGCTTTTCAACCATGCTTCAACAGAATTTGTTTTAAAAAGAAAACTCATGAAATAGGCCTGGACAGAAATGATGGTACCCCTGAAAATAATGTGACCAAAGGGACATGTTAAATGAGGAGGACACCATTGTTGAAAACAAATCATAAAAAAGCCAGAGTGGAATTTGCCAAACGACATGTTGACAAGCCACAAAACTTCTGGGAGTATGTCCTATGGACAGATGAGACAAAAATCGAAATTTTTGGCAAGGCACAACAGCTCTATGTTCACAGATGGAAAAATGAATCATATCTTGAAAAGAACACTGTGCCTACTGTGAAACATGGAGAAGGCTCCGTTATGTTCTGGGGCTGCTTTGCTGCATCTGGCACAGGGTGTCTTGAATCTGTGCAGGGTACAATGAAATCTCAAGACTATCAAGGGATTCTAGAAAGAAATGTGCTGCCCAGTTTCAGAAAGCTTGGTCTCAGTCGCAGGTCATGGGTCTTGCAACAGGATAATGACCCAAAACACACAGCTAAAACACCCAAGAATGGATAAGAGGAAAACATTGGACTATTCTGAAGTGGTCTTCTATGAGCCCTGACCTAAATCCTATTGAGCATCTTTGGAAGGAGCTGAAACATGCTGTCTGGAAAAGGCACCCTTCAAACCCGAGACAACTGGAGCAGTTTACTCATGAGGAGTGGGCCAAAATACCTGTTGAGAGGTTCAGAAGTCTCATCGACAGTTACAGGAATCGTTTGATTGCAGTTTTTGCCTCAAAAGGTTGTGCAACAAAATATTAAGTTAAGGGTACCATCATTTGTGTCCAGGCCTGTTTCATAATTTTTATTTTTTTAAAAATTCTGTTGAAGCATGGTTGAAAAGCAATGTCAACTGCATCAAAAATAACGTGCAAAAACACCCTCAGGTATTGTGCTGGTTTATGTGATATATTATGAAAAGAACTCTATAATGCTCTTACATTCAAGCTATGAAGTTTTTATTATTTTCTCCTTTATTTTCCAGACGGCATGTTTCAGCTCCTTCCAAAGATGCTCAATAGGATTTAGGTCAGGGCTCATAGAAGACCACTTCAGAATAGTCCAATGTTTTCCTCTTATCCATTCTTGGGTGTTTTAGCTGTGTGTTTTGGGTCATTATCCTGTTGCAAGACCAATGACCTGCGACTGAGACCAAGCTTTCTGACACTGGGCAGCACATTTCTTTCTAGAATCCCTTGATAGTCTTGAGATTTCATTGTACCCTGCACAGATTCAAGACACCCTGTGCCAGATGCAGCAAAGCAGCCCCAGAACATAACGGAGCCTTCTCCATGTTTCACAGTAGGCACAGTGTTCTTTTCAAGATATGATTCATTTTTCCATCTGTGAACATAGAGCTGTTGTGCCTTGCCAAAAATTTCGATTTTTGTCTCATCTGTCCATAGGACATACTCCCAGAAGTTTTGTGGCTTGTCAACATGTCGTTTGGCAAATTCCAGTCTGGCTTTTTTATGATTTGTTTTCAACAATGGTGTCCTCCTCATTTAACATGTCCCTTTGGTCACATTATTTTCAGGGGTACCATCATTTCTGTCCAGGCCTATTTCATGAGTTTTCTTTTTAAAACAAATTCTGTTGAAGCATGGTTGAAAAGCAATGTCTGACTTTCATTTGTTAATTTTCATAGAATTTTTATATATTATTACTTTTGTCAGATTCAAGTTATTCTGTGACCATTGTGTGTTCTTCTTTCATTAAATGAGAGGTACCAACAATTTTGTCCACGTGTGTACTTTGTACGGTTTGGTTATGTTTTGGGGCTGCACTACTGCATCTGGCACAGGGTATCTTGTATCTGTGCAGGGTACAATGAAATCTCATGACTATTAAGACATTTTGGAGTGAAATGTGCTACCCAGTGTCAGAAAGCTTGGACTCGTTGTAATTCATGGGTCCTCCAACAGGTTATTGACCCAAAACACACAGCTAAAAACAGAGACAGCTAGAGCACTTTGCTCATGAGGAGTGGGCCAAAAAACCTTCGGACAGGTGCAGAAGTCTCATTTAGAGTTACAGAAATTGCTTGATTGTAGTTTTTTTTTTTTAATTACTCTGTTGATCCACAATTCAATAGCAATGCCTGATTTTCATTAATTGATTTTCAGTAAATTTATTAATACTTTTGTCAATTTCAAGTTCTTTCAATGGCCATTGTGGGTTTTTCTTTAATGGAAGGGTACCAGCAATTTTGTAGACGTGTATATCTGACACTAAGGTGTAAACAGCAGATCTGTCAGTGTAGCTGTGCAATCACCAGCAGGAGCACGGCTGACATACACAGCCAGGTTTCTGCCGCAACAACTAGGGATGGATAACTCTGATTCCTTGCAGTTGAACCCTTTACATGCAGCAGTCAATAGTAAACGCAGAATGTATAGCGGTTAGACAGAGGGGAGAGGTTTCCTCTGCCAGCCCTTCGGCCCCATCAGCACGATTGCAGTGTGTCAGGGATTGTCATGACTGTGACCTTCCACACTGCCATGTACAGAAGCCTATTAGGCCTAGCCACAAACCAAAATAGGCTGTATCATTAAGGTATTAAAGGGGCTGTCCGGTCGGGAAAAAAATAAAAACATGCTCAGAGTGGGTTAAAAATGTAGCAGTACTCACTTCATTGATCCTCTGCTACTCCTGTTTTACATATGCTTGATTGGATTAATAACTGGGGAATATGGCAGCAAAGTCAGCACCCTGAACTCTTTGTGATACTTTTCAAATCATTCATGAACAATATTTGGCAGGATCCATAATTCTGCTATAATTAAATATCATTGCCATGAAGGAGTGTACTTGTGATGTTACAGTGTTGGGAATGTGGTACATACAATGCCTTACGAAAGTATTTGGCCCCCTTGAACTTTTCAACATTTTGCTACATTTCAGGCTTCAAACATAAGGATATAAAATTTAAATTTTTTGGTGAAGAATCAACAACAAGTGGAACACAATTGTGAAGTGGAATGAAATTTATTGGTTATTTTAAACTTTTGTAAAAAATAAAAAACTGAAAGTGGGTCGTGCAATATTATTCGGCCCCTTTATTTTCAGTGCAGCAAACTCACTCCAGAAGTTCAGTGAGGATCTCTGAATGATCCAATGTTGTCTTAAATGACTGATAATGATAAATATAATCCACCTATGTGTAATCAAGTCTCCGTATAAATGCACCTGTCTGTGATAGTCTCAGGGTTCTGTTTAAAGCGCAGAGAGCATCATGAAGACCAAGGAACACACCAGGCAGGTCCGTGATACTGTTGTGGAGAAGTTTAAAGCCGGATTTGGATACAAAAAGATTTCCCAAACTTTAAACATCCCAAGGAGCACTGTGCAAGCGATCATATTGAAATGGAAGGAGTATCAGACCACTGCAAATCTACCAAGACCCGGCTGTCCCTCTAAACTTTCATCTAAAACAAGGAGAAGACTGATCAGAGATTCAGCCAAGAGGCCCATGATCACTCTGGATGAACTGCAGAGATCTACAGCTGAGGTGGGAGAGTCTGTCCATAGGACAACAATCAGTCGTACACTGCACAAATTTGGCCTTTATGGAAGAGTGGCAAGAAGAAAGCCATTTCTCAAAGATAATCATAAAAAGTCTCGTTTAAAGTTTACCACAAGCCACCTGGGAGACACACCAAACATGTGGAAGAAGGTGCTCTGGTCAGATGAAACCAAAATCGAACTTTCTGGCCACAATGAAAAACGATATGTTTGGTGTAAAAGCAACACAGCTCATCACCCTGAACTCACCATCCCCACTGTCAAACATGGTGGTGGCAGCATCATGGTTTGGGCCTGCTTTTCTTCAGCAGGGACAGGGAAGATGGTTAAAATTGATGGTAAGATGGGTGGAGCCAAATACAGGACCATTCTGGAAGAAAACGTGTTGGAGTCTGCAAAAGACCTGAGACTGGGACGGAGATTTATCTTCCAACAACACAATGATCCCAAACATAAAGCAAAATCTACAATGGAATGGTTCACAAATAAACGTATCCAGGTGTTAGAATGGCCAAGTCAAAGTCCAGACCTGAAACCAATCGAGAATCTGTGGAAAAAGCTGAAAACTGCTGTTCACAAACGCTCTCCATCCAACCTCACTGAGCTCGAGCTGTTTTCCAAGGAAGAATGGGCAAGAATTTCAGTCTCTTGATGTGCAAAACTGATATACACTGTGTTCCAAATTAATATGCAAATATTTTCTCATATTTTCCAAAATTACCTATATGAATTGCAGTCATTGTAATTTTCCAGTCATCAACTATTCGAGTATAATTGAAAAGTTTTTGAACAAACTGCCTATGATAACAGTATATTTAAAAAAAAAAATAAACACACAAAATGCACTCAAAATGCATGTTCTAAACTATTATGCACAGCAGAATTTGCAACCTTTTCATTTTCATTAAGAACAAAAAAATGGTCATTGTGAAATTATAAGCATTAGCAGGTTATTACAAACTGAAATCAAACAGTTTTCAAGCCAAAACTTTATTCGAGGTGATGTTACATTTGCACATAGGACCCCTTGTTCGAAAGAAGCTTCTGAACTCTCTCGTCCATTGAATTTGTCAGTTTTTGGATGGTTTCTGCTTCAATTGTTTTGCATGAGGACAGAATACCCTCTCAGAGCTGTTGCTTAGATGTGAACTGCCTCCCGCCATCATAGACACTCCTTTTGATGATGCTCCAGAGATTCTCAATGGGGTTGAGGTCAGGGGAGCATGGGGGCCACACCATAAGTTTGTCCCCTTTTATGCCCATAGCAGCCAGAGATGCAGATGTGTTATTTGCAGCATGAGACGGTGCATTATCATGAATGAAAATGATCTTTCTGCGGAATGCATGGTTCTTCTTCTTGAACCATGGCAGGAAGTGCTGTTTGAGAAACTCCACATACATTATGGAGTTCATCTTTACCCCTTCAGGGATCCTAAAGGGGCCGACAATCTCTCTCCCAATGATTCCAGCCCAAAACATTACTCCACTTCCTCCTTGTTGGCGCCGTAGCCGTGTTTGCATGGGGTGTCCATCAACAAGCCATCCTCCACTCCATCCATCTGGACCATCGAGCGTTGCACGGCACTCATCGGTGAACAAAACAGTTTTGAAGTCAGTCTTCATGTATTGTTTGGCCCACTGGAGCCGTTTCTGCTTGTGTGCAGTGGATAGAGGAGGTCGACAGGATGGCTTACGCACAGCTGCAAACCTCTGAAGGACCCTGCATCTTGTTGTTCGGGGGACGTTGGAGGCACCAGCAGCTTCAAAAACTTGTCTGCTGCTATGACAAGGCATTTTTGAAGCTGCTCTTTTAACCTGACGTAATTGCCTGTTGGGAAGAGTCCTCAATTTTCCCTTATCAGCACGCACACGTGTGTGCTGTGAATCAGCTACATACTTCTTGATTGTTCGATGATCACGATGAAGTGTCTTGGCAATGTTGATTGTAGTCATGCCTTGACCTAAACACTCCACAATTTGTTGCTTCTCAGCAGCCGACACATCCTTTTTCTTTCCCATTTTGGCTGAAAATGTAGGCTGCTTAATAATGTGGGACAGCCTTCTTAAGTAGTCTTGCCTTTAATTGGACACACCTGCCAAACTAATTAGCACAGGTGTCTGCAATTGCTTTCAGTGATATAAAGAGCCCTGACACACATCACCATCAATGAGTTTAACTGACAAACAAAAAAATTCTTACCTTATCACTCCTAAACACTTTTTGCATAATAATTTGGAACACAATGTAGACATACCCCAAGCGACTTGTAGCTGTAATCGCAGCAAAAGGTGGCGCTACAAAGTATTAACTTAAGGGGGCCGAATAATTTGGCACGCCCCACTTTTCAGTTTTTTATTTTTTACAAAAGTTTAAAATATCCAATAAATTTCGTTCCACTTCACGATTGTGTCCCACTTGTTGGATTCTTCACCAAAAAAATAAAATTTTATATCCTTATGTTTGAAGCCTGAAATGTGGCAAAAGGTTGAAAAGTTCAAGGGGGCCGAATACTTTTGCAAGGCACTGTATGAAGATAATAAGGAAGCTGTGATGCACTGTGTGTTCTTTTAAAGGGCACGGGGCCTAAATGACTATACCAGGGGTAGGCAACCTTTTCTAAATGGTGTGCCAATATTTTTTTTTAAGAAGTCAAAGATGAGGTTCTCAGTGTACCATACAACAATAGTAAGGATGACGACCCATACATGAAAGTCATATAACACAAACCATGATACAACCAAATAACTAGTTGATTATTTCAATGTGATCCTTGTCCCTGATGATTTTTTGCAAAGGTGACCCTTTTATAGATAATACGACTTTTGGTTGAACATAGTATTCAGAGTGATCTGCAGTAAGACCGCTTTGCAGGTGACAGAGGATGTCCCTCACTGTTTTTTTTTTTTGTTGTTGAATAAATTCATACAAATGTGTCCAGCCTTGTTGAAACGAACACTCAGCGTGTTCAGCTGCCATATTATACTTTTGTACTTGCTTCAAGGCAGCGTAATGATTTGCACAAACAATTGCTGTCTTCTGGATAGGCTAGCTCACAACCCAGACATTAAGGCATCATGCCTCATGCTTCCCAGTGGTGAACCTAGCCTCTTTGCTGCCTGAGGCGGACTATAGAAAGACGCCCCTCCCACCCCAAAAAAAAAAAAAAAAAAAAAAACAAGTTTCCATGCTACTAGTTTAACACACTGTTATCGTCGCACAATATACACAATACACAAAGTTATAAAACAGTTTTTAAGAATTCTTCTTCCTGTATTACTTCAGTATCAGATCAACAACACGGCATTAACAATGAAAGTAACTTCACATATCTTCTGCTTGGTGGATGGACGAGCCCACGTGGCCCCCATTCTCTATAATAGGAGCCCCGCAGATAGCTGAGTACTGGACTTCGGTTATCTTTGGCACTCCCATTGAAGTGAATGAGAGCCACGCGGGTTCGTCCATCCACCAAGTGACACACCTATATATATGGCTGCAGCCAGGCTGGATTCCCACCTAGTGAGGGGAAAAAACCCAATTCTCAGGCTCAGTGGGGGTCTCAGCAGACAGACCCCCATCAATCAGGTATTTATCCTCTATCATTTAGGTGTATACAGGGCAGTAACATTCTGTGACTTACAGGTGACGTCTCTGACTAATCCTTCACATTTCCCTTCTCTTCCCTCTGGACCGCCATGACCACTTCTTCCAGCTGTGACTTGTCTCTGTAAAGGTTGCAACACAGACATCTTTGGCTCCTCACTTTTCCAGGCATCCATCCCACATTGTCCTCACCTACACAAAGCCCCCATTCTGCTGCTACCCCCAATTATATAATATATGATATAACCCCCCATAATGAATAATACCCCCAAGTGCATCTTTATATTAATAATGTCCGTGTGTACCCTGTATAAATAGTGCCCCTTATTAATAATACCCCAGGTGTTAACTAATTAAAAGGTTTTCCAGGTCATTAATAAACTAATCAGTGGGGTTCAAAAACCCAGGACCCCTACTGATCAGCTGTTTGAATGGTACCTGTGTAAGCGCCGTGACTGCTTCTCTGTTTACATAGTGTCATTCATCTCATAGCGACCATTTAATGTAACTACAGCCTCGTCCTGTACATGTCTACAGTATGTGACAAGGCTACAATTTCATCACACGGTCACTATAAACCGACAGCGTATAATATAAACAGGTGCCATAGCCCATGTTTATAGCACCCCATTTACACACACTATAATGTTCCACAGCAGCCCCTGCACACAGTATTACACAGTGTTATGGCCCGCAGCGGCCCCTGCACACTGTATTATGCCTCGCAGCGGCACCTGCACACAGTATTATGCCCCACATTGGCCACTGCACACAGTATTATGTTCCACAGCAACTCCTGCACACAGTTTTATGCCCCATATTGGCCCCTGCACACGGTATTATGCTCCATATTGGCCCCTGCACATGGTATTATGCTCCACAGTGGCCCCAGCACACGGTATTATGCTCCATAGTGGCCCCTGCACTGGTATTATGCTCTATAGTGGCCCTTGCACTGGTATTATGCTCCATAGTGGCCCCTGCACTGGTATTATCCTCCATAGTGGCCCTTGCACTGGTATTATGCTCCATAGTGACCCCTGCACCCGGTATTATGCTCTATAGTGGCCCCTGCACTTGTATTATGCTCCAGAGTGGCCCCTGCACAGGGTATTATGCTCTACAGTGGTCCCTGCACAGGGTATTATGCCCCATAGTGGCCGACCCATGAACTATTATTATACTCTGGGGTCTTTTCAGACCCCAGAGTATAATGATTGGAGACCCAGGGGAGAATACAAACATAAAAACCAGAGTTACTTACCTATCCTGGACACCGGTGCACTCCTTGCAGCTTTCGGCCCTGTTTAATTGCGCACACACGTCACGTGATCAGGCCGGCGACGCGACCTGATGACATCACCAGAGGCCTCAAGCCTGCTCGGAGTTAAATCGGATCGCAGGAGGTGAGTAACACTGGTTTTTATGTTCCCTCACCAACCCTAGGCCTCCGATTATTATACTCCGGGGTCTGAATAGACCCCGGAGTATAATAATAGTAGTATTTGCGGCCCGCGGCCTAACTTACCGATCCCCGCGGCCGCTCACAGCGGCATCCACTTCCCTTTCTGCGGCCCATAGCAGAAGGGGAAGCGGGGGGCGGCCACGAGCAGACGCAGGGTAGGTAAATAAATAGGCCCTGACCTGCCGGGGATACTCCAACAGGTTACGGCCTATTTATATATATATATATAAAAAAAAAGCTATACTCACCTGCGATGCCTTGATGCAGCAGCCGCCGCCTCCTATTCTTGTCCGCGACGTCTGTGTCTCAGCGTAGGCGGCGTGATGACGTCATTGTATCGCCGCCTGCGCTGAGATGCGACGTCTTGTAAACCCAGCTGTCCTGGTCTGGTTTACATTAAATAGTAAAAATGCCGCCCCCCAGACAGTGCCGCCTGGCGCAGCCGCCTCACTTCGCCTCATTAGCGGTGCGCCCCTGCAATGCTTCCCCTAGTGCCACTTGGAATAGCAGTGTTTTAAACATTAGAGAGAGCCTTGTGCTGGATAAATGTGCCTTGGGTGCCAAACCCGGCACAGGTGCTAGAGATTGCTGACCCTTTGACTACACCATCAGATTGTACCAATACAGGCATGCCCTTCCACTCCCACCTATTCAAAAACAGGCCAGCCGGATCTCCGCTACTTGGGTGTTTGTGGAGACACAGCCAAGAAACACTGTCACAACTGAGGTTCAGCCACAAAGTAGTTAACAGCAGTTGCTCAATTGTAGCAAAGGGATCAATGACAGCAGGTCATCTTGGCAATAAATACTCTGAACACTCAGGACCTCCAATCTCCCTGAGGTTTGTACTCAGCTCCTACTGGTTTCACTTCTCAGACAGACACTAGGTGTATGACATGTACCTGTGTTATGTAGGTCTGCACAATTATACCAATACCAAACTTTTGGTTTTTGTTATGTTTTCACACCATAAAAAAAAATCCAAAACTTTAAAAAAAAAAAAAAAAAAATTTTGGGCGTTATGTTGTGACACCCTTATCTTTTTTATATTTCTGTTTATGGGACTGCATATGGTATCCTTTTTTTTTTTGCATTTTTTATCATTTTCGGGAATGTCTGATGTTTTGATCGCTTTTTATGCTAATATTTCTGAGGTGAAACCGCGTTCACTGTATGGGAAAGATATTTTTATATACAGTGGCTTGCAAAAGTATTCATACCCCTTGAACGTTTTCACATTTTGTCACCTTACAACCACAAGCTTAAATGCATTTTATTGAGATTTTAAGTAATAGACCAACACAAAGTAGCAGATAATTGTGAAGTGGAAGGAAAATGATACATGGTTTTCAAAATTTTAATCAAATAAATATCTGAAAAGTGTGACGTGCAAAAGTATTCAGCCCCCTATATCAATACTTTATAGAGACACCTTTCGCTACAATTACAGCTGCAAGTCTTTTGGGGTATGTCTCTACCAGTTTTGTGCATCTAGAGACTGAGATTTTTGCCCATTCTTCTTTGCAAAATAGCTCAAGCTCAGCCAGATTGGATGGAGAGTGTCTGTGAACAGCAATTTTCATGTCTTGCCACATATGCACAATGGGATTTAGGTCTGGACTTTGACTGGACCATTCTAACATATGAATATTCTTTGATCTAAACTATTCCACTGTAGCTCTGGCTGTATGTTTAGTGTCATTGTCTTGCTGGAAGATGAATCTCCTTCCCAGTCTCAAGTCTTGTGCAACTTCCAACAGGTTTTCTTCCAGGATTGCCCTGTATTTAGCTCCATCCATCTTCCCACCAACTCTGACCAGTTTCTCTGTCCCTGCTGAAGAAAAGCCTCCCCACAGAATGATACTGCCACCACCATGTTTCACAGTGGATGGTGTGTTCAGGGTGATGAGCAGTGTTACATTTCCGCCACACATAGCGCTTTGCATTTAGGCCAAAAAGTTCAACTTTGGTCTCATGTGACCAGAGCACCTTCTTCCATATGTTTGCTGTGTCCCCTATATGGCTTGTGGCAAACTGCAATGGGCACTTCTTATGACTTTCTTTCAACAATGGTTTTCTTCTTGCCACTCTTCCATAAAGGCCAGATTTGTTGAGTGAATAGTTGCCCTGTAGACAGAGTCTCAGACCTGAGCTGTAGATTTCTGCAGCTCCTCCAAGGTGACCATGGATCTCTTGTCTGGTCTCTGACCAGTGCTCTCCTTCTTTGATCTGTTAGTTTAGGTAGACGGCCATGTCTTGGTAGATTTGCAGTTGTAGAATACTTTTTCCGTTTTTGGATGATGGATTAAGCAGTGCTCCTTGGGATGCTCAAAGGTTGGGATATGTTTTTCTAACCTAACCCTGCTTTAAACTTCTCCACAACTTTATCTTTGACCTGTCTGGTGAGTTCCTTGGTCTTCATGATGCTGTTTGTTCACTAATGTTCTCTAACAAACCACTGAGGCCTTCACAGAACAGGTGTATTTATACTGAGACTAAATTACACACAGCTGAACTCTATTAACTAATTAAGTGACATCTGAAGGCAATTGTGTGCACTGGATTTTATTTAGAGTATCAGAGTATAGGGGGCAGAATACTTTTGCACATCACACTTTTCAGATTTTTATTTGATTAAAATTTTGAAAACCATGTATCATTTTCCTTCCACTTCACAATTATCTGCTACTTTGTGTCGGTCTATCACTTAAAATCTCAATAAAATACATTTAAGTTTGTGGTTGTAAGGTGACAAAATGTGAAAACGTTCAAGGGGTGTGAATACTTTTGCAAGCCACTGTATAAGTTTGTAATGTCAGGAAAAGGTATGGTACTATATACCATCCAACCAATCCCTCAGACATAAAATACACTAAATTAGACCATCCCAATGTGTTTCACCAAACTGTTGGTTCAACATGGAACAATGAAGGTGCTAAACAAACATCCTACCACGTACATAAAAATATAACAAGATGCACACAATCGGTGAATACCCAGAGATCAAAATGATCAGAAATATAAGGGTATCAAATCATCCCATATACCAACCAGTAATCCACTTGCCAATACTGAAACAAATTAACAACCTATGTTTCACTAATAATCAATAGTATCACTCCAGTGAATGTTATTTCTTGCTAATGTGTGTTCCACCAGAATATACAGCAGATCAGAAGTTCTGGAGTTATGCAGCAATGAATAATGAATACACCACTAAACACATGTAATGGTTGTTTGATGTAAAAATTCACGGCTACAGCCAGTGCACCCGGGCTACATACTATCTGATGATTCATTTGAAGGTGACATAAAGGTAGTGGATCGATAACCAGGATACCCAGATAAATGATCAGGATGCCAAGATGGGCAGCCTGTCCTGTACGATTAAAATGACAGGTGCAGTAGAAGACTAATTGCGTCGGCTAAAGACATAGAATATCTGTGCAGCTCATCAGGGGCAAGCATCTTACTAGCAGATTCAAGCATCATCCTAGCTACTAGTAAATAACTAAAAAAGAGATGGGAAAACCAAAAATTATATTAATCTTATCGACAATGCCAGTACTGAAATTATCAACATCACCCAATAATTCCCAATGGAAAAAAACATATAGATACATGCATTTAAGAACATATGTAGATAAAATTGCAAGTATATAAACACACATGTGAGAATATAAGTAACGTATATGTGCAGATAAATGTAAATGCCTTATTCGAATAAACTTATATAATGATTAAAATCATCAAAATGATGCAAAAACATGCAAAAATATTAAGATAATAGTGCATAATAAAAAACATAAATAATAACAAAATAGTAAACATATATAATAATACCATCGTTGCGGTTCAACAGATGTTCACTAAGGCTATAGCCTTTCCTAATAGTGATAGAGTTGATACTGATATCAATAATAGAATATTCCATTTACATAAAATTTGATACACATTGGAGGCCTAATCAATCATCGATACCGATAATTCTACAGATGTAAGTCTCATTTTGTGATGTGTTAGGTAACAGTAGGCACTTCTATTCCGATTGAACGTAAAGTCTTATTAGGGTAACCCCAAGCCTCAAATCTAGTACGTAGATAATTTACTTGGACCTGAAAGTCACTCAATATAGAGCAATTCATGCGAGCTATCGGGAACTGGCCTTTTGGTATACCTCATTTCAAAGCTGGTGGGTGATGACTATCCTAGTGCAAAAGATTATTGGTAGCCATAGGTATTCTAAAAGGGGTTGAGGAAATACCCCCATATTCATTTTTGTCTAAAATTTGAGGTCAAGGAACAAAATTAAATTTTCCATTTAAAGTTTCTATTAAAGTTTTGCACAAAAGGAAAAAACAATATAAATCACAACTGAATACGGAGGGGGTGGGAGAAGGGTAACCGAGGGACATCGGGGCCCCGAAACAATCAAAACAAGGGATGAACAGTAGAAAGCGTGTAACCCAACTAGAAATAAGGGAAGAAAGGAGGAAGAAGGCATAGCCACCCGTCCTAGAATCCGGGGGAGGCTGCAGAAGAACGGGGGTATAGGAAAGAGTCAGCGGGAGTAAGGAACAGAAGATATACGGATAGTATAGAAGGGAGGAAAGGAAGAGTTGCTGAGGGTATCATGAGAGAGGGAGGGGGTCAAAGGTGAACTGAAAGCCAGCAGAGTAGTAGAAAGTATCCCAGAAGAGCCACGTCTGTTGGTGGGCTCCAACATCGTGTTTCAGCTCAGCCAGCAGGTTCTCCATACTGTGAATGCGGAGTAGTTCCTGCATCCAGGATGCCAGAGAAGGTGGAGACAATGATTTCCACAATCTGGGAATGACCGTTCAAGCAGCAACCAGCATAAATTCAAGTAGCCTATGGGTATGTCTCTTTAAACTTCCTGGGAAATATGGGAAGCAGAAGAGGGGCAGGGTCATCATCCAGAGCGATATCGGTTACCATCCAAATTATGCATCTCAACTCCGTCCAGAATGGGCGCAAGAGAGAACATTCCCACCAGATGTGCGCCATCATACACCGACCAGTATTGCATCTCCAACATCGATCTGAAGTGGAGGGATACAGTGATGGCCAAAAGTATTGGCACCCCTGCAATTCTGTCAGATAATACTCAATTTCTTCCAGAAAATGATTGCAATCACAAATGCTTTGGTAATAATATCTTCATTTATTTTGCTTGCAATGAAAAAACACAAAAGAGAATGAAAAAAAAAGTCAAATCATTGATCATTTTAGACAAAACTCCAAAAATGGGCCGGACAAAAGTATTGGCACCCTCAGCCTAATACTTGGTAGCACAACCTTTAGACAAAATAACTGCGAACAACTGCTTCCGGTAACCATCAATGAGTTTCTTACAATGCTCTGCTGGAATTTTAGATCATTCTTCTTTGGCAAATTTCTCCAGGTACCTGAGATTTGAAGGGTGCCTTCTCCAAACTGCCATTTTGAGATCTCTCCACAGGTGTTCTATGGGATTCAGGTCTGGACTCATTGCTGGCCACTTTAGAAGTCTCTAGTGCTTTCTCTCAAACCATTTTCTAGTGCTTTTTGAAGTGTGTTTTGGGTCATTGTCCTGCTGGAAGACCCATGACCTCTGAGGGAGTCCCAGCTTTCTCACACTGGGCCCTACAATTGACAACTCTTTTTGTGGTTTTCCATTGAAGACAAATTAAATGAAGATATTATTACCAAAGCATTTGTGATTGCAATCATTTTCTGGAAGAAATTGAGTATTATCTGACAGAATTGCAGGGGTGCCAATACTTTTGGACATCACTGTAGATTTAATTGAGGACAGAGGGCACTGCTGTACCAGCGCGAGAGAATCTTATAATTAGTTTCCTGCGCCTTACAAGAAATGGAAAAGGCAGAGCGCAGGGCCGCGGGGAAGCCTGCGTTGCCTGAGATAGGAGTCATAGGGCCATCATTTTTTGAACAGACATCTGACAGTACTGTAAAGACTGCAGGCCCTAAGCACATGTCGAGCGACAAATGGAAGAGATTGAGTAGCGCAATTAGTCCAGAGGCGTCTATGGAGCCAGGGCAGGGCGGAGAGAGGAAGCAGGCTCAGAGACCTCTCCAGGGCAACCCAGAGCTTTGAATTGGCGGCATGATGTCAGTCAAGGATACGAACCATGGTCGCAGCCACATAATAACCAAGGCAATCCAGGACAGCCAATACTCCTCTCTGTTTGGGCTTAATAAGAGTGTGCGTCGCGACGTGTGGAGGCTTCGAGGCCCAGATAAATTTAGTGAATGTCTTCTGAAGTATGGTAAAGAAGGCTTTGGGTATAGTAATGGGGATAGTCTGAAAAAAGTATAGGAGCCTGGGGAGTATGTTCATCTTCAGCAAATTGATGCGGCCTAGCCAAGAGAACCCCTGGTGTCCCAGCGACCAAGATCTGCTTGGATAGTACGCAGAAGAGGCAGAAAATTCTGCGAATAAGTGGTTGCTAAGTCTACAGGAAGATATACTCCCAAATACTTAATCACTCTCGGTGACCAAGAGAAGGGAAAGGAGGATTGAAGGGTCTGGACCAGAGATGCCGGGAGGGAAACATTTAGGGCTGTACTTTTGGTTAATTTACCTTTTGTTCTATAGACTAGACGTGCCCGGGGGGTGGGAGAGGGGGGGGCCGGGAGGGAAACATTTAGGGCTGTACTGGGGGGTGAGGAGAGAGGGACAACCCTGTCGGGTGCCTTTGGATAGGGGGGGGGGGGGGGGGGGGTGCCTTTGACACGCCTTGTGCTTGCGGAGAGTTAACCATCGGGCTGGCCCGGGATCATGGTGGGCCTTTTCCTTTTGGGCAAGGTGGCCTCTAAAAACTTCCAGTCAACCTGTCGAGGCCTTCTCCGCGTCCAGAGATAGAAGCATCATTGGGATGTTTGGCGTTGCGCGTGATGAATCCGAGGGCCTTCGTATTATCCCGGCCTCCCTTTGGGGTTGAATCCCACCTGGTCTGGGTGCGCGTGTTCTTTTTGTTCTCTGGGTTTTTGGTTGGGTTTGGGTTTGGGGTGGGTTGGGGTTGGGGGGGGGGATAGGGGTAAAAGGGGGGGGGGGGGGGGTTTTTGTTATTTATAAGAGGGGGGGGGGGGGGGGGGGGGGGGGGGGGGGGGGGAGAGAGGAAGGCGGGGGGGGGGGGGGGGGGGGGGGGGGGCGGGGGGGGGTAATAAAGGGGGGGGTGAAAGCCCCCCCGGCCCCGGCCCCCTCCCCGTTGGCAGCATGGAGATTCCCAACTCAATCTCCTGGGCAGTAAAGGGAGCGGCCTCCAGACAGGTAACATCATCCGTCCCTAGGGTGTGACGAGCGGTTTTAGCTATGTACTGAGAAAGGGAGAGCAATGGGTCAGGTTTCGGGTTTCAGATGTGTGGAGAGGGCAGACCATAGAGGGACCTGTAGTAGTCACGGAATGCCGTCACTAAGTCTGCCGTGGGATGAGAGACGTCACCTGAAGGACGCTTAATGGACACAACATGGGTAGCAGCCTGTCTATCCTGGACCGCTCGTGCCAGAAGCCACCCCGCTTTATTACTCCATTCGTAGAACAAACACTGGCCCAACTGTCAGAGACGCTGCTGCCTGTGCTCAAGCAAGGATCTGATCTCTTGGCGGGTAGCAGTTAGAGAGGCCAGCGTGGATTTTTGGAGAGACTGCTTATGTTGAACCTCTAAGGTAGCTAAGACTTGTAGAAGGGAGCTAAATTTCAGTCCCGCATCCCTTTTGAGCCTAGCACCATGTTTCATTAAGACCCCTTGAAGGACCCATTTAAGAGCTTCCCACTGTATAGGAGGAGCAGTTGTGTCGTTAGACTGATCACTCACAAAACTGGAAACAGTTAGTTTGAGATCAGCAAGCATTGAGCATCAAGCAGAAGCGAATCATTCAGCCTCCAGGAGGACGAGCGCGATTCGGGATGGAGGAGCCGGAGGGAACAGGAGACGGGAGAATGGTCAGAGAGAAAGGCTGAACCGATCTTGGCTTCAGAGACCTGGGGCAGTAGCGAGTGAGAGATAAAGACATAGTCTATCCCGCTGTAGGAATTATACGGGTGTGAATAAAAAGTAAAGTCACACAACAGCATCGAGTGGATAAGTTTACGGATTTTGTTTAAGGTACTGTACGGGACCTGTGATTTACCAGAAGATGTATCAACGAGTGGGTTCAAGGCAAGGTTGAAGTCGCCGCATAGGATGAGGTGGCCTTGGGTGAAAGCTTGAAGGGCGTGCAAAGTAGATACAAGGAACCTGACTGGAGTTGAGGGAGTATAAATTAGCTATAGTGTATATGGTATCATATAGTTCACAATTCAGAAAAAGGAATCTGGCATCCTGGTCAACCTGGGAATCCAAGACCTTAAACGGAAGACTTCTATGGAAGAAGATAGCCACCCCCTTGGTCTTACCCTGGGCTCTACTTCTATGCGTCCATAGGGGAAAGTAGCGATTCTTAATGACTGGCGTACGCGCAGCAAGAAGTGCGTTTCCTGCAGGCAGAGAAAGTGTACCCTACGCTTATGAGAATCATAGAGGAGTGCTTTTCAGGAGTGTTCAACATTAAAGGACGAGACTGTGATGTCCGCCATACGGGGAAGACTGGGGGAGAGGGAAGAGGGAGATTACTCAGCAAGCAGAAAGATGTAAGGAGATGTAAAAATAAACAAGGAGATAGACGGGGAGACAGACAGAGAAGACCAAAGTAACTAAAAGGAAAGCACAGAAGGTAAAGGGCTGAAAGAGCGCAAGTCTCCAGGCGGTCCTGCACAGTTGGGACCTCACTATGTGGGAAGGTGGAAGGCAGAGCAATAGCCAGGCAAGCAGGTATAGAAATAGATGCAAAGAACAGGTCAGAAAAGAGGAAGGCTAACCCGGCCCCTACAGAAAAACAATTACAATAAATAAATAAAGGATCGGGCAAACCGCAATGAGTGCATAAAACTGGAAACATATTACAATGGAAAAACTAAGCAACAATCATAATAGAATGAACAGACATAAGAGAAGTCCAGCTAAAGAGTGTCACCTGGAAGAGTATGGTTCAAGTTGGGCGATCACAAACTTGTGTCAATATCCGCCGGTGGCGAGGCCTCTCAGACCTCGGCAGGTCCGGTTCACAGTCCCCAGCAGCCTCACATGGGGAGCGGAAAGACATCAGGTTGCTCAACATCAGATGGCAGACCAAGGGAGTGCAGAACGTCTGGGAGGTCTTCTGGCGTAGCAAGAGAGAAGAGTCTCTCTTTCTTCCGGAATTGGAGAGCAAACAGGAACCCACAGCGATAGGGATTCCCGCGTTCCTGGAGAAGGGTGAGCAAGGGCTTCAGTGCTGTTCGCTGACGCACAGTGTGTATGGAAAGGTCAGGGAAAATGGAGAGGGAGGCACCATCAAAGTCAATAGTTTTGAGGTTTCTGACCTTAAGCATAATCTCCTCTTTCATAGAAGTGAATCCTGTAGATGACATCTCGGAGTTTATCAGGTTCAGAGCTACGAGGTCTGAGGGGACGATGCCTCCAGTTGATCTCAATACGAGTGTCTGGAGGTTTCCCCAGTAGGGAGTTGAAGATACCTGTGAGGGAGGGTATTAGATCAGCAGTTTGAGTAGCTTCAGGGGGGCCGCGAATCCTGATGTTATTGCGGCGGTGTTATATCGTCCATATGTGAGACGAATTTGCGGTAATGAGAGGTGTGGGCTGTAGAGGACCGCTGCAAAGCTTGAATGGAGGCCGAAGATGATGATTGGAACTACTCTAAGTCCGTCACTCTCTGTTGCAGGTCCGAAATGTCTGTTTTAACCACTTGTAGGTACTGATGCCAGGATTCCTTTAAATAAGTAGCTAGGTCGTCCATATCCCTTTTGAATAAGGCGAGTAAAGCCTGCAGTTCTGGATAACCCTTGAGAGGGCTGACCGCCTCTTCTGGCAGGGATAAATGAAATACAAAAGACAACTGCACAAGACGGCTGGTGGAGGAGACAGGATACTGTTTCTGAATCTTCCTGCAGGTGACAGGTGGCTCAACCTCTTCCTCAGAGGACACATCAGAGTCCGAGTGAGACCAGCATGACCGCTGGAGCAGGGGCTTCTTGGATGGAGGGCTCACACTGTGCGCCAAATCTCTAGGGTGTGCGGCAGCGCATTTGGAGCTGGAAAGAGATGCCCTGGGAAAAGTCCAGGGGAAGGCTTCCTGCCCCCTCTGACGGCTGAGGGACCGTTTGGGTGCCAGTGAAAAGCGGCGCCCGTGGCTACGCTGATCAACGCCTGGAGCCAGGAGGCCACTGCTCAGATCCTGAATGCTGCAGCAGAGGGGGAACCTGAGACTGAAGAAGAGGAGCGGCCGGAAGCGGATAGGGACAATGGGACCCCACTCTTGAAGCCGCTGGGCCTGTAGACTGCCTGTGCAGGGAGGAAAGGCCGGCGCACGACTGCAGCGCTGGAAAGGCAGCACGTGCATGCTGTGATGGTGGCGCCCGGGCTTTCACGCTGGCATCGCTGTCAGAGGATCCCCTCTGGTCCCCGAGGGGAATGAAATAAACAGAGATGGGGACCTCCTGGGCCTGAGTTGTAGCAGGGTCCCCTACCTGCTTCTTGGAGCGAAGTTTTCCTATTTTCTGCAGAAAGTTCGCCCGTTAGACCGGGGCACACGGGAGAGCTCCTAAGATGCGCTGCCGGCAGAGACCATGCCAAGCCATGCCCCACCAAAATTAAATTTTCATTCATTTCAAAATTAAATCACAAACACAGGCAAGATGGTATCTATATATGGTTTGAGAGAGGCATCAGTAGGGTTAATGCCTTTGACCAGTGTGGGCATCAGTTTGTTATCTTCTGTGAGCTAAGTAGTAAGATATGCTGCAGTAGTTTAACCAATTGCAGAAGTTCAGATTAACTCTGCTACATCTAATTCTACATTTAAAATGACTGCAGGTTCCAGCACGGGTTCATTTATAACAACATAGACATGGGGCATATTTACTAATACTGTCTAACAGTAGGACAGTCAGATTTAGGGGAAAATGTATTATGAGGGTAATGTTTATTTCATATTTTTTTGTCTGTTTTTTTACTTGGTCCAATTTACCCCAAACTTCCTAAAGTGGCACAAGTGGTTTAGTGAATTTGGCTCATAGTTTAGAATAAAAAAATGACTTGACTTTCTTTTCTTCGCTTTCTGAAAACATACCAAAATTACTTTTTCCCGACATGGCTAATGTGTTTTTTTTTTTTTTTTTGCCTTCCCCTGGATCAAAACTGTAGAATATAGGTTGGATCTCATTAACCTGTGTCTTCTTTCAACCAGTTAATGCCCCAAAAGTCCTTCCGATTCTTCAGGCAGATTCCATCTTAAACGTCGGTGGGAGCGAATGAGAGGTTCTTTTTGGCAGCTGTTTTTCATAAAACACATCAAAATCTGCTTCAAATTCCTGAAGCTGATTTTTTTCTGTCTGACTAAATTCCTCCATATGAACATACCCTTAGGGTGGGTTCATACTACCGTTGTTAATGTCTGTTGCTGTCTTCTATCATGTTGTTTTCATTAGTGTAAATGGGAACAGACACAGACTCAGTCTGTGTCTGTTCTCTGCCACAGTTAATGTCCGTTGCTGTCATCCTATAATGGAATGATATGTAATAAAGCAAAAAAACAGCTTTGAGCAGTGCCTCGTGTAATACTGTCAAACAAGTATACAGATATTAGTTTACATGTAAAGAGGTTTCAAAATAGATACATAACAAGCTTAGGAAACTTCACAAGCTGTGTTCAGAATTAAAGTGCTGCAACAGGAAGAAGGAATTTTAGCCTGCTAATAACCCTTTGTTTTTTTGTGTTTGTTTTTCTTTCTGCAGATTTCCAGTATCCTGTTGACCTGTAACCTTTCTATTTCATTTTCAATAAATTGATCCTATAGGGCTGTGTGGTGTAGTGTTTAGTTAAACTTTATTTTGTGTGTATTTTTTGACCCTTCCCTTACTAGTAGCCCAACATCCAACACAGCAGAGATTTCAGGGAAGAGCCGATGGAGCAGAAACTGGCTGCCTACCTTCCAGCAGAGAGCCTAATTAGCATACTAAGTGCTGAAACAAATAGAAAAGATTGCTTGGGAACAGGGAATGGGGCAGAGAAAATGTATGCAGGAATCAGTGGAGTTGCACCTATTAAAGAATGCAAAGAGTTGTAATTGGCAGGTGTTAAATAAAAAACTGAAAAGTGGGTGTACCAAATTATTCGGCCCCCTTAAGTTAATACTTTGTAGCACCACCTTTTGCTGCGATTACAGCTGCAAGTCGCTTGGGGTATGTCTCTATCAGTTTTGCACATCAAGAGACTGAAATTCTTGCCCATTCTTCCTTGGAAAACAGCTCGAGCTCAGTGAGGTTGGATGGAGAGCGTTTGTGAATAGCAGTTTTCAGCTCTTTCCACATATTCTCGATTGGATTCAGGTCTGGACTTTGACTTGGCCATTCTAACACCTGGATATGTTTATTTGTGAACCATTCCATTGTAGATTTTGCTTTATGTTTGGGATCATTGTCTTATTGGAAGATAAATCTCCGTCCCAGTCTCAGGTCTTTTGCAGACTCCAACAGGTTTTCTTCCAGAATGGTCCTGTATTTGGCTCCATCCATCTTCCCATCAATTTTAACCATCTTCCCTGTCCCTGCTGAAGAAAAGCAGGCCCAAACCATGATGCTGCCACCACCATGTTTGACAGTGGGGATGGTGTGTACAGGGTGATGAGCTGTGTTGCTTTTACGCCAAACATATCGTTTTGCATTGTGGCCGAAAAGTTTGATTTTTGTTTCATCTGACCAGAGCACCATCTTCCACATGTTTGGTGTGTCTCCCAGGTGGCTTGTGGCAAACTTTAAACGAGACTTTTTATGGATATCTTTGAGAAATGGTTTTCTTCTTGCCACTCTTCCATAAAGGCCAGATTTGTGCAGTGTACGACTGATTATTGTCCTATGGACAGACTCTCCCACCTCAGCTGTAGATCTCTGCAGTTCATCCACAGTGATCATGGGCCTCTTGGCTGCATCTCTGATCAGTCTTCTCCTTGTTTGAGATAAAAGTTTAGAGGGACAGCCGGGTCTTGGTAGATTTGCAGTGGTCTGATACTCCTTCCATTTCAATATGATCGCTTGCACAGTGCTCCTTGGGATGTTTAAAGTTTGGGAAATCTTTTTGTATCCAAATCCGGCTTTAAACTTCTCCACAACAGTATCACGGACCTGCCTGGTGTGTTCCTTGGTCTTCATGATGCTCTCTGCGCTTTAAACAGAACCCTGAGACTATCACAGAGCAGGTGCATTTATACGGAGACTTGATTACACACAGGTGGATTATATTTATCATCATCAGTCATTTAGGACAACATTGGTTCATTCAGAGATCCTCACTGAACTTCTGGAGTGAGTTTGCTGCACTGAAAGTAAAGAGGCCGAATAATATTGCACGCCCCACTTTTCAGTTTTTTATTTTTTACAAAAGTTTAAAATAACCAATAAATTTCGTTCCACTTCACAATTGTGTCCCACTTGTTGTTGATTCTTCACCAAAAAAATTAAAATTTTATATCTTTATGTTTGAAGCCTGAAATGTGGCAAAAGGTTGAAAAGTTCAAGGGGGCCGAATACTTTCGCAAGGCACTGTGTGTATATATATATATATATATATATATATATATAACAGTACAGACCAAATGTCTGGACACACCTTCTCATTCCAAGAGTTTTGGGGCCAACAAGTGCCAAGCATCTCTGGGAACTCCTTCAAGACTGTTGGAAGACCATTTCAGGTGACTACCTGTTGAAGCTCATCAAGAGAATGCCAAGAGTGTGCAAAGCAGTAATCAAAGCAAAAAGTGGCTACTTTGAAGAACCTAGAATATAAGACATATTTTCAGTTGTTTCACACTTTTTTGTTAAGTATATAACATGTGTTAATTCATAGTTTTGATGCCTTCAGTGTGAAGCTACAATTTTTATAGTCATGAAAATACAGAAAACTCTTGGAATGAGAAGGTGTGTCCAAACTTTTGGTCTGTACTGTATATATCTATCTATATATATATTGTAATTAGTCTGGGGGAGGTAAAAAAACAAACAAAAAAAAAAACACTCGCCTGTCCCCGGTGCTCCGGTGTCCTTCCAGCATGGTCCGGTCCTGCAGCTACTCTCTCTTCTTTTGCCTCACTTTCTGTGATGTCCCAGGCCCATTCCATTAGGTCACTGATTGGCCTCAGGGGTCACGTGCAGAAGAAAATAAACAGAGCTGCAGGACCGAATTGCGCTGGGAGACACTGGGGACAGGAAAGTAAGTTTTTTTTTTTTTTTGGTGGGAAAGGGCAGGGGGGGTTTCACCTGCCCTGGCCTAATTTAAAAAAAAAAAAAGTTATCCTGGACAACCCATTTAATGTCCCCCAGGATATTGACCTCCATCACTGCCCCCCCCCACACAATATAATGGCCCCATCAATGGTCACCATACAGTATTGGGGGCCAGTGAAGGGGGCCACTGTATGGGGGGGGGGGGAAATAGTGAAGTGGCTAATGTATGGGGTGGGGGAATAGTGAAGTGGCTAATGTATGGGGGGGGAATAGTGAAGTGGCTAATGTATGGGGGGGAATAGTGAAGTGGCTAATGTATGGGGGGGGGGAATAGTGAAGTGGCTAATGTGGGGGGGAAAGGGACGTATGAGCCATATAGTAGCCGCTTCACTAGTCCCCCCTATAGCAGCATTAGATCATTGCTTACCTGTCTGCCCGTCGCCTCCTGCTCCATCTTGCTCCGGGCACACTGATGTGATGTCATGTGCGCCTGGAGCAGGAAGAAGCAGGTGACAGGAGCAGACAGGTAAGGATTGGTGCTTAGCTTGTAGGCGATAGGCTCAATGGGGCCTGTGGCCTACAAGTCTGTGAGTAGTAGAGCAGGAAGCCTGTGGCTTTCTGCTCTATTAGTAGCAGAAACGGCGGCGACAATTCTCCCCGGTTTTGCGATCTGGTTGTTAAAACCGGATCGCAAAACTGGGGAGAACCTGGCTGCATCACTTACCTCTCCCCGCTTCAGCTTGGGCGATGATGTAATGTGCGGCGTACGTGGGGGCCCCCTGGCCAGGAGCGTGGAGAGGTCAGTGAATAGGGGCCGTTACCGCACCTCCACTGCCTATTAAAAAAAAAAAGCAGTGGGGGTTCGGTAGTGCCCCCTAAAGGCACGGGGCCCATTGGGGGATTCACCGGTCCCCCGGTGGGCAAGTCCGACCCTGGTTGTGGGGGTCCTGGGGGAGGGGGGCTGCTTGTGTGTAGGCAAGGTTGTGGGGCTGTGTAAATCACGTGGTTCTGGCTACATAGCGCAGGGACGCTGGAGTTATAACATACAGTACTGCCCTCCTGTGCCCCTATATTAGATGCATTCCCACTCCTCCTGCATTATAAATAGAATGGCCTCCACATCCTAATGCATCACCCTTTCATGTCCAGGGTGTGAGCTGTATGCATGAACATTGTACACTGCTCACTTTCCAACCTAGTAATGATTGCTAACACCAAACTGATACTCATTGCTGAATAAAGAGGTTACCCACAATGCAGGGACTCCTTCAGAGCAGAAGGAATCCCTGCACTAGAAGGGGGCGAATCCTAGACATAACTTGTCTGTGTTTCTTGACCGAGTGTAAACCCTTGACGGTGACTAACCCCTGCACTTAGGTTTAGTTGCGGTCAAGTTATGACTGCAATTAACCCTTTCTAGTGCATGAGTTAGCAACTCTAACAAATGTTAACGTCACTATACTCTTTCTGTATAGCAGGTGCAGCCCTAAGGAACATTAGGGCTGCTATACTTTATTTGCATAGCAGGCTGTCTGTGTTCTGCCCCCATATTCATTAATATAACTTGTCCTCCAATGTATTCATCAAGGACTCCCCAAACCTCCTGCAATCAGTGATTCCATCTAAGTGATTGAATTGCTGATTACTCAAGAAGGGGTTAATCACAAGCTTGAGATGACTGTGATTAAGACTAAGGGCCCACGTAGTGTTCCACAGCAAAAAAGCGCTGCGGGAAAAGCCGCTGCGGACTTTCTGCTTCAATTATACACATACGGAAGCTGCCAGCGTTTCCGTAGGTATAAATGACATGCTGCGATTTCCAAAACCACGACGGTGTGTCCGCTGTGTGTATTTTACTGCAAAGTGGGGACGGGATTTGCGTTTTTTTTTTCCGCCACGTTTCTGCCGCAGGCAAACCGCGGCGTATAGGCCACGTGGGTCGTCTGCCTCAAGGATTTATCTACTTTCTCAGGATAGGCCATCAATATTAGATCTGCAGGGGGGGCCCAACACCTGATACCCCTACAGATCTCTGGTACAGAGACTTTAATGGGGCAGCGCTGCGGTACCTACACTCGCCACTACAGTTTGTACAGCACTGGAGATCTGCAGGGGACCTCTGCATTGATTGCCTATCCTGAGTTACTATCCTTTCAGTAGGAGTCCTCACATTCTGGTGCTCAAATAACCAAAAAATGGGGGTTACTAGACTTCATTTGAGGCTAAGTTCACATCGGCTGCAGAAATTGGCAGAGAGAAAAGTCCTGCACTGTATGGAAACGACTGATCCCATTATAGTCATTGGGGTCCACAGGTGTCCATGGGTAGCCGCTGTTTTAGCAGTCTGGCTCTCCATCATTCGGGTCCCCCAATGAACCTAAATGACGTAGAACAAGCCGCAGATGTGATCCTAGCTTTACACTAATAACCCCATCACATGAGACGCCATTGGCTGGTTTATTCCATGAGAGCAGGTAATACTGGACAGGTAAGTAGGATCATTGGGAGGGGGGGGAGGGGGGTTATGGATTTTATTTGGCTTTGATAGACTACATGATAACCAGTGGAGGTGGGTTTTTAAAATAAAAAAAAAAAAAAAAAGAAGAGATAAATAAAATGGTTAATGAGGGTTGTGCGGAGGGTTTTATTTCAATCAAATATATTTTTTAAAATGTCGATGTTGTTTATTTTATTAATATTGCTGTATGAGGAGCTTAGTGTTAGATATAGACCCTATACTGACCAACCTGTACAGAATACACCGAGACCATGAACCTACCTGCAGCAACTCCATTCTAGTCAGTTCTGTGGTGAGACAGCTAGAATGGAGTTGCTGTAAGGAGGACCTACCTATAGCAACTACAGAATATACTGAGACTATGAACCTACCTGCAGCAACTCCATTCTAGTCAATTCTGAGGTGAGACAGCTAGAATGGAGTTGCTGTAAGGAGGACCTACCTATAGCAACTACAGCATACTCCGAGACTATGATCCTCCCTATAGAAACTACAGAATACTCCGAGACTATGAACCTACCTGCAGCAACTCCATTCTAGTCAGTTCTGTGGTGAGACAGCTAGAATGGAGTTGCTGTAAGGAGGACCTACCTATAGCAACTACAGAATATACTGAGACTATGAACCTACCTGCAGCAACTCCATTCTAGTCAATTCTGTAGTGAGACAGCTAGAATGGAGTTGCTGTAAGGAGGACCTACCTATAGCAACTACAGAATACACCGACACCATGAACCTACCTGCAGTAACTATATACTCATAAATCAGGCACACAGCGATATGTCAGAATTTAGATCTATGTCACTTATGAATTGCCATATATTTCCATTATCACTTACAACAAGAAAGTGGTGCGAGATATAATAAACACGTTAGGCCGAGGCGTCACCGCCCTTTTCTGACAATATCCGCACAATGCACAATGTCTCAGAACTGGTCTGGTGCAAATTATATATACATATGGCACTCATAAATTATATATATATATAAATAATTTATATAACTTATACACACACACATATATATAATTTATGAGTGCCATCTTGGCCAGTTCTGACTCCAGGATCCTCCCTATAGAAACTCCACTCTAGCTTGTCCTGTAGTGAGGTGACTAGATTGGAGTTTCTGGCAGCAGCTCTTGTAAGCAACTCCATTCTAGTCACCTCAGTAAAGAAATGTCTACATTTGAGTTGGTTCTAGCAGGTCCTCCCTCCAGCAACTCCATTCTAGACCGTTCACTAGTGAGGTGACTAGATTGGCGTTGCTGGAGGGAGGACCTACCAGGAGCAACTCCATTCTATTCGCAACCGTTTCCATAGGCCCATATAAACCTGTGAGTTTCCCTTTAAGGAGAAGTTGTCCTTTTATTGCCTACACTACTCCCGTTCTATGTCTTGTAAAGTAGTTGCTATGATTAAAGTCATTACATTATGGGTCGCTTCATCTCATAATTCTACATTTCTTCTTTTTTACGTATCTGGAAGAGAAATCAGTTGACACTTCCTCGTCTACATCATCTCTGCAACATCCGGTCACACGGGTCACGTGTGGAACGCACGTCTGTTCTGGCCGCGCAGTACTGTGCCACACAAAAGATGGCGGTTACGTACAGACACAGACGTTTCTTCCTTATTGGCGTAACATGTTTCGTAAGATTTTCCATACTGGTTTGGTCTTCAGCTAGGGAAGATGGCGGCCTCCAAGGTGAAGCAGGACATGCCCCCTCCAGGGGGATTTGGTCCGGTGGATTATAAGAGGAACCTTCCCCGTCGTGGTTTCAGTGGTGGGTGTCTGGGGTTAGGCTGTAGTTTAGAGCTAGCTGTGCTTTGTCGTTAGTTAGGGTCCCCGAAGGCTTGCAATAGGACAGTCATGCCCCAGAGCCGAACGCTTCATATGAGCGTTCACTTCCTAATGTTATATGGCCATCAGTAGTAGCTCGTACTGCGGACTTGTGATGTCTCAGCCAGCGAAGTCTCCAGACAAGTCTTTATGATGTAATATCTGTCAGGTGCCTTGATTATGAGAAGCAGCTCCATGTCTTGTAGGGCAGAGATCTGTCCTGGATCATGTTAATGCCAATGACAACTCTAAGGGATAACCTTACTTATTTTTGTAAAGTACGTGTTGGAAGCTTTATATGTGAAGATATCTCACAGCTACCAGGACAAGGGGGCAGATAAATTGCACACTGTCTATAAGTTAGACGGTATTAGTTAAGCTAGACAGTCTTAAAGTGCATCAGATTTTTCAAAGTGGCTAATGTTTAAAAATCTGATGTACTTTTTCACTAGGTTCACACTAACATTGCCTGTCAGAGGACCAGAATAACAATCTGCTAAAATATGATTTATTTTACTTACTTGTTTAGCGCCATCATATTCTACAGTTCTTTATAGCGATATTGTCAACACTGCCTCAAGCAGGGCTCACAATCAAAATTCCCTATCAGTATGTCTTTGGAGTGTGAGAGGTAACCCACACAAACACGGGAAGGGCATGCAAACTACTTGCAGATATTGTCCTTTGCTGGGTTTGATCCTAGCACTGCAAGTCAACAGTGCTAACCACTGAAAATATTGGGTACGTAGACAGTGGGGCCCATCAGGTGTCCATTGTTTTAAGTATGAAAGTGGCAGATGAAAAGCCCCGCATGCCGGACTTTCAATCAAAGGTTTCAGGATGGACATTGCAACTTAGTCTCCTGAGGAGAATCTGGGGGCAAATGTGAATGTAGCCTTAGACTATCTAGTCTAACTTTATTCCACTTATTAGTTATCTTAGTTTCTGTCCAAACTTTGGTGCAATGGTTGAAATTTTATGGTGCAACTTCCAAAATTTCTATCACAATTTTGTTTAGCATATTAAGTCACACACCATTTTTAACAAGCCCTGTCCGCATGTCATACGAGGTGCTCAAACTGTTAGAAAGTGTCTAAAACGCATAGAAAGTGAAGAGTAAAGCTACAGTTTTTGACTCCCATCCCCCCCCCTTCTAAACCCCATAACTTTTTTATTTTTCCGTTCGCAGAGCCATATGAGGGCTTAATGTCTGCGAGACAAATTATTCTTCATAATGGTGCCATTTATTATTCTGTACCATGTACTGGGAAGCTGGCAAAAAATTCAGAATGGGATAGAATTGGAGAAAAAGTGCATTTGTTCGACTTTCTTATGGGCTTCGTTTTTACGGCGTTCACTCTGCAGCCAAAATGATATGTCATATGTATTCTATGTTTCGGTACAATTGCGGGGATACCATATTTATATAGTTTTATTTACATTTTAACCCCTAAATAAAAAAAAATTCTTAGTCGCCATATACTGACACTCATAACTTTTTTTATATTTCTATGTATGGGGATGCATAATGTTTTTTGTTTTTTTTTCCCCTCCCCCATGTGTAACTTTCAGTTATACTATTTTGGGTAATGTCTCTTGCTCTGATCGCTTTTTATTCAAATTTTTATCAGAGGTGAAACAGCGAAAAAAATACAGCAAGTGGCACTTTTGATTTGTTTTTTGGTTTTTTTTTTTGCAGACACAGGGATACCTAATGTGTTTCTCATAACTTTTTAGTTTCTTATGTATTCTAGTGAAAGGGGGGTGACTTAAGTATGTGTGTGTGTGTGTATATATATATATATATATATATATATATATATATATATATACATACATACACACACTACCTTTCAAAAGTTTGGGGTCACCCAGACACTTTTATGTTTTCCATGAAAACTAACACTTTTATTTATTAAATGAGTTGCAAAATGAATAGAAAATATAGTCAAGACATTGACAAGGTTAGAAATGATGAGTTTTAATTGAAATAATAATTTTCTCCTTCAAACTTTGCTTTCGACAAAGAATGCTCCATTTGCAGCAATTACAGCATTGCAGACCTTTGGCATTCTAGCTGTTAATTTGCTGAGGTAATCTGGAGAAATTTCCCCCCATGCTTCCAGAAGCCCCTCCCACAAGTTGGATTGGCTTGATGGGCACTTTTTGCGTACCATACGGTCAAGCTGCTCCCACAACAGCTCAATGGGGTTGAGATCTGGTGACTGCGCTACTCCATTACAGATAGAAAACCAGCTGCCTGCTTTTTCCCTAAATAGTTCTTGCATAATTTGGAGGTGTGCTTTGGGTCATTGTCCTGTTGTAGGATGAAATTGGCTCCAAGCCAAAATGGAGTGATAGCCTTCCTTATTCAAAATCCCTTTTACCTTGTACAAATCTCCCACTTTACCAGCACCAAAGCAACCCCAAACCATCACATTATCTCCACCATACTTGACAGATGGTGTCAGGCACTCTTCCAGCATCTTTTCAGTTGTTCTGCGTCTCACAAATGTTCTGTGTGATCCAAACACCTCAAACATCGATTCGTCTGTCCATAACACTTTTTTCCAATGTCTGTGTTCTTTTGCCCATATTAATCTTTTCCTTTTATTAGCCAGTCTCAGATATAGCTTTTTCTTGGCCACGCTGCCCTGAAGGCCAGCATCCCTGAGTCGCCTCTTCACTGTAGACGTTGACACTGGCGTTTTGCGGGTACTATTTAATTAAGCTGCCAGTTGAGGACCTGTGAGGCGTAGATTTCTCAAACTAGAGACTAATGTACTTGTCTTGTTGCTCAGTTGTGCAGCGGGGCCTCCCACTTCTCTTTCTACTCTGGTTAGAGCCTGTTTGCGCTGTCCTCTGAAGGGAGTAGTACACACCGTTGGAGGCAATCTTCAGTTTCTTTGCAATTTCTCGCATGGAATAGCCTTAATTTCTAAGAACAAGAATAGACTGTCGAGTTTCACATGAAAGCTCTCTTTTTCTGGCCATTTTGAGAGTTTAATCGAACCAACAAATGTAATGCTCCAGATTCTCAACTAGCTCAAAGGAAGGTCAGTTTTATAGTTTCTCTAACCAGCAAAACTGTTTTCAGCTGTGTTAACATACTTGCACAAGGGTTTTCATGGGTTTTCTAAACATCCATTAGCCTTCTTACTCAGTTAGCAAACACAATGTACCATTAGAACACTGGAGTGATGGTTGCTGGAAAATGGGTCTCTCTACCCCTATGTAGATATTGCATTAAAAACCAGACGTTTGCAGCTAGAATGGTCATTTACCACATTAACAATGTATAGAATGTATTTCTGATTCATTTAATGTTATCTTCATTGAAAAAAACTGTGCTTTTCTTTCAAAAATAAGGAAATTTCTAAGTGACCTTAAACTTTTGAACGGTAGTGTGTATGTATAATATATATATATATATATATATATATATTTACATGTATGTGTATAAATACACACACACACGTTTGTCACTAAAGCCCAGCTGTTCATTTAAATCGTGACTAAACTTTCAGACAACTTTTTATTTTCTGGCAGTATCCTATTTTTTTTTTATTTTTTTTTAAAAAAATTTTGGTTTTTTTGGGGAAATGTTCTTTTCCCCCTTGTTTCATTTTTTCCCGGGCTTCTGTTTTGGCTGTTTCTGCCGTCTGAATGTTACTACACAAGTGGACAAAATTGTTGGTACCCCTCGTTTAATGAAAGAATAACCCACAATGGTCACAGAAATAACTTGAATCTGACAAAAGTAATAATATCTAAAAATTATCTGAAAATGAACAAATGAATGTCAGACATTGCTTTTCAACCATGCTTCAACAGAATTTTTAAAAAAAGAAAACTCATGAAACAGGCCTGGACAGAAATGATGGTACCCTGAACTTAATATTTTGTTGCACAACCTTTTGAGGCAATCACTGCAATCAAACGATTCCTGTAACTGTCAATGAGACTTCTGCACCTCTCAACAGGTATTTTGGCCCACTCCTCATGAGCAAACTGCTCCAGTTGTCTGGGGTTTGAAAGGTGCCTTTTCCAGACGGCATGTTTCAGCTCCTTCCAAAGATGATCAATAGGATTTAGGTCAGGGCTCATAGAAGGCCACTTCAGAATAGTCCAATGTTTTCCTCTTAGCCATCCTTGGGTGTTTTTAGCTGTGTGTTTTGGGTCATTATCCTGTTGCAAGACCCATGACCTGCGACTGAGGCCAAGCTTTCTGACACTGGGCAGCACACTTCTCTCTAGAATCCCTTGATAGTCTTGAGATTTCATTGTACCCTGCACAGATTCAAGACACCCTGTGCCAGATGCAGCAAAGCAGCCCCAGAACATAAGAGCCTCCTCCATGTTTCACAGTAGGGACAGTGTTCTTTTCAAGATATGCCATAGGACATTCTCCCAGAAGCTTTGTTGCTTGCCAACATGTAGTTTGGCAAATTACTTCTGTCGGATTCAAGTTATTTCTGTGACCATTGTGGGTTTTTCTTTCATTAAACGAGGGATTCCAACAATTTTGTCCGTGCGTGTATGTGTATATATGTGTGTGTGTGTGTATGTATGATATATATATATATATATATATATATATATATATATATATAACATATACATATACACATATACATACATATACATACATACATACATACACGCACACACACGCAGCAGCATATGGAAACCCCATGGGCATTACTGATGTAGTTAAAAAACCTAATATAATCTATAATTTAGAGGTACTTTGTTATACACATTTCATCAAACAGTAAGAAGCCCACCTGCCACGACAAGGCGACCTCATTCAGATGGGAACCTACAGTCATGGCCAAAAGTTTTGAGAATGATACAAATATTAATTTTTACAAAGTCTACTGCTTCAGTTTTTCTAATGGCAATTTGCATATACTCCAGAATGTTATAAAGAGTGATCAGCTTAACAGCAATTACTTGCAAAGTCAATATTTGCCTAGAAAATGAACTTTATCCCCCAAAACACATTTCAACATCATTGCAGCCCTGCCTTAAAAGGACCACCTAACATCGTTTCAGTGATTGCTCCATTACCTCAGGTGTGGGTGTTGATGAGGACAGGGCTGGAGATCAATCTGTCATGATTAAGTAAGAATGACACCACTGGACACTTTAAAAGGAGGCTGGTGCTTGCCATCATTGTTTCTCTTCTGTTAACCATGGTTATCTCTAAAGAAACACGTGCAGTCATCATTGCACTGCACAAAAATGGCCTAACTGGGAAGAGTATTGCAGCTAGAAAGATTGCACCTCAGTCAACAATCTATCGCATCATCAAGAACTTCAAGGAGAGAGGTTCCATTGGTGTCAAAAAGGCTCCAGGGTGCCCAAGAAAGACCAGCAAGCGGCAGGACCGTCTCTTAAAAGTGTTTCAGCTGCGGGATCGGGCTACCAGCAGTGCAGAGCTTGCTGAGGAATGGCAGCAGGCAGGTGTGAGTGCATCTGCACGCACTGTGAGGCGGAGACTCTTGGAGCAAGGCCTGGTCTCAAGGAGGGCAGCAAAGAAGCCACTTCTCTCCAGAAAAAACATCAGGGACAGACACATATTCTGCAAAAGGTACAGGGAGTGGACTGCTGAGGACTGGGGTAAAGTCATTTTCTCTGATGAATCCCCTTTTCGATTGTTTGGAACATCTGGAAAACAGCTTATTCGGAGAAGAAGAGGTGAGCGCTACCACCAGTCTTGTCTCATGCCAACTGTAAAGCATCCTGAAACCATTCATGTGTGGGGTTGCTTCTCAGCCAAGGGAATCGGCTCTCTCACAGTCTTGCCTAAAAACACAGCCATGAATAAAGAATGGTACCAGAATGTCCTCCAAGAGCAACTTCTCCCAACCGTCCAAGAGCAGTTTGGCGCTCAACAATGCCTTTTCCAGCATGATGGAGCACCTTGCCATAAAGCAAAGGTGATAACTAAATGGCTCAGGGAACAAAACATAGAGATTTTGGGTCCATTGCCTGGAAACTCCCCAGATCTTAATCCCATTGAGAACTTGTGGTCAATCATCAAGAGACGGGTGGACAAACAAAAACCAACAAATTCAGACAAAATTAAAGCATTGATTCTGCAAGAATGGACTGCTATCAGTCAGGATTTGGTCCAGAAGTTGATTGAGAGCATGCCAGGGAGAATTGCAGAGGTCCTGAAGAAGAAGGGTCAACACTGCAAATATTGACTTGCTGCATTAACTCATTCTAACTGTCAATATAAGCTTCTGTTACTCATAATATGAATGCAATTCTATTTCTGTATGTGATAAAAACATCTGACAAACACACATAAAAACCAGAGGGCAGCAGATCATGTGAAAATATAATATTTGTGTCATTCTCAAAACTTTTGGCCATGACTGTACACTAAATAACCTGGCCTGCAAGGCCCGCGATCAGAATGGACTCTGATCACGGGAGTGGTCCCCATCTTTAACCCCTTAAGGACTGGGCCATTTTTCGTTTTTTACATTTTCATTTTTTCCTTCCAAGAGCCATAACTCTTTCATTTCTCAGTTCACAGACTCACATGATGGCGTATTGTTTGCGAGACAAATTGTACTTTGTAATGGCACCATTCAATATGCTGTGCAATGTACTGGGAAGCTGGAAGAAAACTTAAAATGAGGTGCAATTGGAGAAAAAAATGCATTTGCGCCAATTTCATATGGGTTTAATTTTAACGGCGTTCACTTTGTGGTAAAAATTACATGTTACCTGTATTCTGCAGGTCAGTATGAACACGGCAATACCAAATTTTTATAGTTGATGGACTTCTTACTCCTGATCATGTATGTATTTATTCCATACAGACATACTCACTGGGCAGCACAGCAGCTCAATGGTTAGCACTGGGGTCTTGGATTTGAATTCAGCCAAGAAAAACATCTGTATAGAGTCTGTATGTTCTTTACATGTATGCATGGGCTTTCTCTGGTTACATATTGTTATTTTTGAATACATGTTGCAAGCTCCAGTGGGGATGGGGATAAAGTCATGACAGTTTCTGCTTTGGAATGTGTTGGCACTATATAAACAAATATAATAATCCATTGGCTATTTTGTCATGCTTTGAACCCATGATTTTCTTTCTGGATGCTATTGTATGGAATAGCTGTCTACTATCCTTCTCTATACTGTTTAGTTTACCAGCCAGACAGAGGACAAAAAGATTCTCTTTTCCAATTACTGTCTCTTTTTTTTTATTTTTTTTTATTTGTAAATCTTTGTTACAGGTTACACCATGTTTGCTATTGGGATTGGTGCGATGATGTTTGGTTACTGGAGAATTGGCACATGGAACAGAGAGAGAAGGTAGGGAGGTTGTCAAGTGAACTGGGCATTCATAAATCATAACTCTGTGGAAAGCAGTGTACTTGTTAAGATAAATAGATCGTTCATCACTGTCTTGGTCTTTTAAGGTCACCCCCACTTAAACCAATGTCCACTGTCTGTTTTCATTTTGAAATTCTGGTTTAATCTACATGTTAGTTTGCTGGGCCTCATAGTTCCCAGATTGCCGTGCAGACTGTGTGTGTGTGTGTGTGTGTGTGTGTGTGTGTGTGTGTGTGTGTGTGTGTGGTATAATTTTTTACAGCATTTCACACCACCAATGTACTTGACTTCAATGCCAATGACTTGTAGATGGGGGAGGAAAGAAGCAGGCCTAGCTCACCTGATGAATAGACAGATTGTGAGCTGAGGTGTTCGAAAGAGGAGAACATTAGGAACAGCGGGTTTGGGAGGGTGGATCTATTAAGACTGGCGTTCTGTGTCGCAGTCTTAAGTAAATCCCTGGCTGGCAAAAGATGTGCCTGAATTACACTATGTAACACAAATTTTGTTCCCAGCTTTTAAATGTTATATTCCAATTGCTTATGTCTAAAACAAATTAAAAATTGCTTACATTCATCATAAACTTCGCTTTTGTGACCACGGCAACGAAAATTATGCATTTTTACTATAGAAACAGACGATTTTGCATCTTCTCATTTATACAGTCAGACTAAGAACACTATATGCATTGCAAATTTACACAGATTACCAAAAACTGTTCAGAAGTGTACGGTTTTCCGAGATTTACGACTATACTGCAAATCAGTTTCACGAATCAATCCCCAAATATAGTCGCCCATCATGTTTTCGTTATATTGTCCTTGGTAACGGCGTTCAAAGTTCACAATGTCCTGGTGAAAGCGCTGGCCTTGCTCCTCTGAATAAGCTCCCATGTTCTCTTTGAACTTATCAAGATGAGCATCAAGGATATGGATTTTGAGTGACATCCTGCAGCCCATAGCAGCATAGTTCTTTATCAGAGTCTGAACCAGTTGTACATAGTTTTCATCTTTATGATTGCCTAGGAAGCCGCGAACCACTGCGACAAAACTGTTCCAAGCTGCTCTCTCCTTCCTATTCAGCTTCTTGGGAAATTCCCTGCACTCTATGATCTTCTTGATTTGTGGTCCGACGAAGACACCAGCTTTGATCTTTGCTTCAGACAGCTTAGGTAAAATATCTTGGAGGTAATTGAAAGCTCTCGACTCCTTATCTAGAGCCCTGACAAATTGTTTTATGAGCCCCAACTTGATGTGTAGTGGTGGCATCAGCACCTTGCGTGGGTCCACCAGTGGCTTCCACTTTACATTGTTCTTCCCCACAGTGAACTCTGTCCGCTGAGGCCAGTCCTGCCTGTGTAGTGCGCTTCAGTATCCCGGCTGTCCCAAAGGAAAATAAAGCAAGGATACTTAGTAAAACCACCTTGGAGGCATATCAGGAATGACACCATTTTGAAATCTCCGATAACTTCCCAGCCGTACTCATCACACTTCAAGGCACCTAGCAACATCTTGACACTGGTGTATTCCTCTTTCAGGTGTACCGAGTGAGCTACAGGAAGAGACGGATACTTGTTTCCATTGTGAAGCAGCACGGCTTTGAGGCTCTTGCATGAGCTGTCTATGAAGAGGCGCCACTCATTCGGGTTACAGGTGATACCTATAGCCTCGAATAGACTGGCCACATTGTTGCAGAAGCACAGTCCATCTTGATGACTGAAGAAGATGGAAAAAACTTGGTGACGCTTCCTCTAATCTGTGACTTGGACGCTTTCATCTAATAAGTTCCATTGCTTGAGCCTTGATGTCAGAAGCTCAGCGTTGGACTTGGTGAGACCAAGGTCTCTGATCAGATCGTTGAGGTCTTTTTGGTTAGGGTAGTATAGCTTCCGCTCCTCATCTGCATATGAAGAGAAATCGTGATCTTCAACGTCTTCCTCGATGTCTGACCTGCTGCTTTCTTTTGAAGGTGGTGTAGCTCTGTCTGGAGGTGTTGGCACAGGAAGTTTAGGGCAGTGTGGTACTGGGGCAATAGATGACGGAATGTCAGGATACGTTACAGGCGGTGCATTTTTGCCAGTGTGACGTTTGGAAGGGTCCACCATGCAGAAGTAGCAATTTGTTGAGTGATCAGTCGGTTCACGCCAAATTCTTGGGATAGCAAAATGCATGGCTCTCTTCTCTCCCCTGTACCAACCTATAAGCAAACAAAATAATATTTGGATTGAGAATGTGATTTAGGCCTATTTCACACTAATGACTAGTGATATTTACAATATTAACACAGTTAATCTGCTGTTTAAGAGAGTAGCATTTATCCACTTACCTTCAAGAGTTTTCTTGCAGTGCTCACATGAGAAATGAGGAGCCCATGGTTTGTCTTGGTCACCAACAGGCATGCCGAAGTATGCTTTGTAGGCCTCACACATCTTAGCAGATGCTTCCACAGAGTACTTTTTCGCTCTTGTCTTTATAAACTGGCCACATACGTAGCAAAATGTGTCTGCTGGATGTATGCAACCTCTTGATGCCATCTAAATTGACTAAGTTGCTGTGAAATGTAAGGAAAAAGGATGTCTCTCTAAACTTGATAAAAATGGTCTTTACTCCATGCAGTATTAAAGTTCGAGTCTACTGAGGATTCAGCAGAGCAAGATTGATCACCCGGTACTAGAGTAACACACAATATATACATTTACATTCCTAAGCTCCTCCTGTAATGGGTGTGGGGTGAAGTGTGAATACTGTCGTTATCAGAATCTGAATAGATATTGAATTCACACCTGTCTGTCTAGGTCAATTCCCCTTTGTCTGTGATGGCCATTGCCCACTTACTATGCAATCCCAATCAATTAGATCCTGTCTCTCCGTCTCTCAGGAAGGGCTATAGTGGCCCTATATAACTGTAGTTATACAGCTACCTACAATTCTGTACAGTTCCAGAAGGTTCTAGATAATTCTGGGCAGTTCTAGAAACTTCTTGATCGTTCTCACAATTCCAGAAGCTTCTTAAGTATCTTGAAATATTGCGAATATCCTTAAAAATAGATCAATTTCAAAATATCATTGTGCTGACCACAAAAGCAAAGTTTACAGGGAATAATAACTTTTTTCTATTCATTTAAGGTACAAACAATCAGGAAAACACACTTAACAACTGGGAACAAATATTTTTTTTAAAATTGTTACATGGTGTTATTAAGGGCCTCTAGCTCCTGTGTTCCTGAATTGAAATCTATGGCAGCATAATTCAAGCCAGCTTTCTGGTAGTAAATTTGTCAAGGCTCCTTCGCTTTTTGTAGCACGTTTGGTGCAAGAAAGGGCCATGCGCCACATTTACTCTCATCTACATCTGAAACATATTTACATAACTAGAATATTCTGAGAAGTAACTTATTCCTCATTTACATTTTTAATTTGTCTTGGGTGTCGTGTGTTTTTTTTAAAAAAAAAAAAAAAAAACCAAAACTAGGTGTGAATTATTTGGGGAATAATGTAGAATCTTTTCTATATAATTCCCAGCCCTTTACTATTCATTTCTTGCTTTGACTTCAAAAACTGCATCAAAAATAATGTGCAAAAACACCCTCAGGTATTGTGCTGGTTTATGTGATATATTATGAAAAGAACTCTATAATGCTCTTACATTCAAGCTATGAAGTTTTTATTATTTTCTCCTTTATTTTACAGACGACTCTATATTGAAGACTTAGAGACCCGTGTGGCATTGCTTCCTCTCATCCAGGCAGAATCAGATCGAAGGTAACAAGATTACAAGTACATTGTATTTCTTTGTTCAATTCTGCCACTATGTTTGAGTGGGCTTTTTTGTACTGTAGTTTATCATACAATGTACCTGTCTTGCTAGTTTGTGCTGCCCTTTTGCTTCTGTACATAAGACATTTGTTTTCAGATTTATAACTGATGGAGACTAAAGTACAGGTGCATCTCAATAAATTAGAATATCTTTGAAAGGTTTTTTTCTTTCAGTAATTGAATTAAAAAAGTGACCTCCTATGTTTTCTAGACTCTTTACACACAGAGTGTTCTATTTCAAGTGTTTTATTTCTGTAAATGTTGATTATGGATTACAGGTAATGAAAACCCAAATCTAAGAAAATTAGAATATTGTAAAAAAGTTCAGTATTGTAAATTCAGTGTGTCACCTGCCAAGGTTTCCTAAACCTTTAAATGATCCCTCAATCTGGTTCAGTAGGACACACAATCATGGAAGACTGCTGACTATGAATTGTATTACTGAAATGTATGAACTTTTCAAAGATATTCTAATTTATTGACATACATCTGTATATTAAAGGGAGTATATCATAGAGATTTTCAATTTTTAGCTAAGGCTATATTCATGTAGCCCTTATAAAGGCTATTGTAGGCATACCTTTTATTTTCTGACTCTTGCCGGCGTTTTCAGAAAGTCTTTCTTGGCATGTAAACTAGCTTCCACGGAGCACAGGGGACGCATGCGCGAGTTTTCGTTTGAGCTGACAGGAGAAAGAAGCAAAGAGGCAGAGGAGGCGTTAACAAGAAGGAAGAAGGGGGCGGCGATGCAGGGATAGGGTAATGACGTAGAGGCTGTTCGGAGCGCAGGGGGAACACCCCCTGTACTCCGTGGAAGCTAATTTTACATATCAAGAAAAAGGCTTTTTCTGAAAAACGCTGGCAAGAGTCAGGAAATAAAAGGCATGCCTACAATAGCCTTTGTAAGGGCTACTTGAATATAGCCTTAGCTAAAAATTGAAAATCTCAATGATATACTCCCTGTAATGATTCAACACAACTTGTTTTTGATATATGTAAACGGACTGAGAAGCTGACAGAATTGGGTGCATTTATTAAGACTGGCATATTGTACACCAGTCTTAATAAACAGGAGATTTATGAAGAGGCAGCAGTTTCTTCATAAATCTGTCCACCGTTCCTGTGCCAGAATGAAAATCTACGGCACGTGTGTGTGTGTGTGTGTGTGTGTGTGTGTGTGTGTTGTTGTTGTTGTGTGTGTGGTGTTTTTTTTTTTTTTTTTTTTTTTTTTTTAAACAAGTTTTATGTTAAACATATTTTTAAAGAATTTCTGGTGAGGTTTTTAAAATGTTTCCATGTTACGATTTATATTAAAAAAGAAAACTAAAAATTCCTGCAGTTCTGATTTTGCCCACTAGGCAATGTAATATGCTGAGACTTCTGTATTGTGTAGGAGAATTTTCCAGCAGCCACCTCACTTATCAGCACACTATCAGCTGTCTTGTATGTGAAAATAAGATAAAGAATCCACTAGTCCTCTCCCCTCCCCCTTACCTCACGGAGCTTGCCTAGGCAACTCTCCCATACATGTGAATAGGGTCTGCTGCAGTCCATTGTGTATTTAGAATTTTTTTTTTCTTTTGTAATATAGATATTAATTCGGAAAACTTAAAGATATCATAAAAATTCTTTAAATCAAGTTTTTAATGTTAAACATATTTTAATAGGTCATTTCCTGGTGACACATTCCCTTTATAAGCTTTCCTCTCTCTGTCTTGTTTACTTTTTGTTTTAAATTTTAAGATTTTGTTTGTAAAAAACACAATGGAGGAAAGCTTCTGTGTTTTAACACTATACTGAATGATGATAGATAAAACTGAAGGAGCTCTTTCTGCCTTCATCATTCTGTGAGTGTTTCGGTATATTATTCTGATCCTATGGCGCTTAAAACAGTGGACAGAACAAGGACAGTGTGAACATAGTCTAAGCAGAACTTGAATGTAATTGATATTGCAAAGTGTTCATTCTTGATGTGCATACATCAATATGGAACATCTGTATCAGCCAAAAAATAAATACAGTCACAAAGAGAAAAAAAAATCTTGTAGTCCTCAAGGGGGTTATAAGATGACCCTCAATGTTTGGAACCACTGCAATCACATTTATGGCCTAATCAAACTATAAACCTTGAATGTGTATTTCTAGAGTACCACTTTAAATCACAAGATTTGTATATGCGCCCTAATGGACGTGTAACTTTGTCTTGAAAACACTCTGGTCATATAATCCTAATATGGTAATTTTGTATATTTCTGTTTATCTGACTTATTATTTTTGACAGCGTAACCATAACTTTTTTTTTTTTTTAAAAGAACATTACGAATTCTGCGTGAGAACTTAGAGCAAGAGGCCATTATTATGAAAGATGTCCCAGACTGGAAGGTAAGAACATCCACCAATCCCAATATGTGTTTATGTAAAATACAATATAAAGCAGGATGATGACGTATGTTAAAATATGAATCTGCTATTAATAGAAAAGCTTCTACCAGTCTGTGCTCCTATATTTAGAATTCCTATAAATTCGAGTGTAATATATTTAATACCATGAGCTGATACTGAGTCATTCTGATGTCCCCTCTCTGATCTATTGTCAACCTCAGTGTTTCCATATAGATAACATCCTAGTTGACTTAAATAGTGGCTGATGTGTATACGAGTAATCCATTGATCAGAATCCAATAACAAAAACATCACAGGGGAACCAATGGTACATTTACCCAGGAAAACACAAACTAAATTCAAGGGAATAATAACTAGTAAAAACCAGGTCACACTGTAACAGCACCCACCAAAACCAGGAAAAACTACCAGATATAAACCAGCAATTCCTCAAACTTTCAAAAAAAAAAGTATAACCGGTTGTCTTACCATACCTGAGACTGCAGACCAACCTCAATGGGACATCCAGCACAATCCGTACGGAGATGTTTGCTTGAGGAATCAATCAGGAACCTGACAACTGGAAGAATGTGAAAGGATAGGGAGCTACGCACTCTAATATCACTTTAACCAAGGCCCATATGACCATAAATTTCCTAAATTATAGACCACAGCCTTAAACAGCTGGTGCGCCAACTGGAACCTGACCCTATACAAACTGGACCCTATTAGGCCCTGCCTGTGTCATAAAGGTAGAAAAACTTAGTTACCTATATATCTGTGTAAACCTTGTATATTCATGTCATCCATTTGTCACTAAAGCCCAGCTGATCATTTAAATTGTGACTAAACTTTCAGACAACTTTTTATTTTCTGGCAGTATCTGTCATAAATAATTTTTGTAATATACTTTATTAACAAATTTTGGATCATTTCTGTGAAATAATCTTCTGCATTGTTTCACTTTTTCCCTGGCTTCTGTATTGAGCTGTTTCTGCCTCACTGAATGTTACTACACACTTGGACAAAATTGTTGGTACCTCTCGTTTAATGAAAGAAAAACCCACAATGGTCCCAGAAATAAGTTGAATCTGACAAAAGTAATAATATATAAAAATTCTATGAAAATGAACAAATGAATGTCAGACATTGCTTTTCAACCATGCTTCAACAGAATTTAAAAAAAAAAGAAAATTCATGAAACAGGCCTGGACAGAAATGATGGTACCCTGAACTTAATATTTTGTTGCACTACCTTTTGAGGCAATCACTGCAATCAAACGATTCCTGTAATAGTCAATGAGACTTCTGCACCTCTCAACATGTATTTTAGCCCACTCCTCATGAGCAAACTGCTCCAGTTGTCTCGGGTTTGAAGGGTGCCTTTTCCAGACGGCATGTTTCAGCTCCTTCCAAAGATGCTCAATAGGATTTAGGTCAGGGCTCATAGAAGGCCACTTCAGAATAGTCCAATGTTTTCCTCTTAGCCATCCTTGGGTGTTTTTAGCTGTGTGTTTTGGGTCATTATCCTGTTGCAAGACCCATGACCTGCGACTCAGACCAAGCTTTCTGACACTGGGCAGCACATTTCTCTCTAGAATCCCTTGATAGTCTTGAGATTTCATTGTACCCTGCACAGATTCAAGACACCCTGTGCCAGATGCAGCAAAGCAGCCCCAGAACATAAGAGCCTCCTCCATGTTTCACAGTAGGGACAGTGTTCTTTTCAAGATATGCTTCATTGTTCTGTCTGTGCACATAGAGCTGATGGGCCTTGCCAAAAATTTTGATTTTTGTCTCATCTGTCCATAGGACATTCTCCCAGAAGCTTTGTGGCTTGTCAACATGTAGTTTGGCAAATTACTTTTGTCAGATTCAAGTTATTTCTTTGACCATTGTGGGCTTTTCATTCATTAAAAGAGGGATACCAACAATTTTGTCCACGAGTGTATGTACAGGAGTAGGGGCTGTGTAAGATGTAAAGAAAATGAGGGTGGGGGAGGGTCACTTCAAACAGTTATATCTCGGACTTTATAAAACGTGCAAGCTTGCTTGGTGTCTTATGAAAGAGGAGATATAACATATCATATATGTTATGGCTGCATATAAATATCCTAATCAATTTTTTTCAACCAGTGATATCTCTGGAAATAATTTAGATAGCTCTGCAGCCTTAGTGTTATATAAAAGAGAATCTCCGTATGGCAGCAAGATAGTACAGTTTATAATGTTGAGATGTAACTATTTGAAGTGTCCCAACCCCGTGCTCCTAGCCCTTACTCCATACACAGTAACATTCAGTGAGAGGCAGAAACAGCTCTCAATACAGAAGGCAGGGGAAAGTGTGAAAACATGCAGGATTTCACAGAAATGATCCAAAATTAAATAAATTATATTGCGACATTTATTAATGAAAGATACTGCCAGAAAATCAAAAGTTGTCCAAAAGTTTAATTACACAAGTATCTGCCTGGATTTGAACAGCCTTCCTGTTGTGAAACTCACAAAAATTAGGGCAAATCTCAATCTTCCATCAAAAGTTCTGTGTTTATAAAACAAAGCTAGCCCCCACAAAAACACAAAACGCATAAATTGTTAAAAATATCAGTACATCTTTATTAAATTACAGCGTTACAAGTATAATAAATATATAAAAGTATAGAGCCAAACACCACCCCCTTGGGGGTATTTTGCTTCTTTTATATAGTGTAAATAAAAACGTATTAGCTGAGCATTGCTAAGATGAGTCTGTTGCATACGCAGCATATATAGTGTATATTATACTCAGTTTGTAGCGCTCTTGATTATGAGAAGAAAGCTATGTTCCCGTTTGCCACAGGTGTCCAGCCGTTGTGAATACATCTTAAGAAATAAAAAAAAAAAACAATGGATTTGTCAACAAAACACACAACGCATATCATAATCTATCATTTTTGACCGTGTTTTACCCTTCATTGTGAGCATGTGCAGAGTAGAATGAAGAGCGGAAAAACTATTGCAAAACGCACACAAACGGATTACCATCTGTTGGTAATCTGTGTCCAAATTCTATAGACCTCATTGTTAAAGACGGTCATGTTATCCTTCATGTATACTTATTTTTTGGACAGAGTGAAAGTACTGCAAGTCTGACTCCCTGTCCCCAGTTTAAAAAAAAAAAAAAAAAAAGCAGATACACAGTGTAAATTCCCCAAGTGCGCACCATGGATGGTTTTAAAAACCCATTGAAATGAATAGGTTTCTCATACGGCTAATTAAATGATAAAAAAAAAAGTTATGGTTTTTGGAAGGCGAGGAATAAAAAAAGAAAAACGATTGCGACAGGACAGGGTTAAGATATCCTTTGCATGGTCACTAAAGATTCTTATTAAAGATTTCTTTTGGTATATCTCCTTATTTAATATATTGTATTTTATATTACACATTTTACTAAACTTTACTAAATTGTGTTCAGTACTATTGTTGCAGTGTTGCTCTCATGAAGGTTCTAGTTACATCTGAGTTTACTTTTGTCTGACAGGTTGGAGAATCTGTCTTTCACACGGACCGCTGGGTGGTTCCTACGCTAAATGAACTTTTTAACCTCCGTCCACGGGAGGAGCTGATTAAGGCAAAGTCAGATTTCCAGTGGTATGTGTGAGCCACATTTGGACTATGTATTTAAAATCAGAAATAAAACCACATTCAAACTTTCAGACTCTTGTCTTGCGAAACAAAGAATTATACTCCTTTTCAAATAGTGTGCTCATCATTTTAAAGGTGTTTATGAAGTATTAAGTTACCACATCTTCATACTTGACAAATACATTTCCATCTACAAGATGAATTGGCTACAAGGGTTTTTTAATATAAAAACCTGGAATTTAATTCAATAGGAGAATGGATAAATATGTTACATGATATGAATGAAAGTACTTCCTTTTGCTGTTTACTGTGGAAAGCCATATAAGGACATTGTGTTGTGTGCTCTGCCCCTATAACTATTTTCATGCTGTAATTACCAGAGGCCACAACTTGGGTGGTGATGCATTTTATACTATGTATAATAATGTAAGGTAAGAACTTTACATCGAAGAAATATCTTGAAAGATGTTTAACCACTTCAGTACCGGGACAATTTCTAGTTCAGGATCACATTTTCAAGTTTTCTGTATGTGCGGTTTTGAGGGCTATAACATTTTTTTATCAGTTACATTATTCAACTAATTTCTGCATATTTTTTCGGTGACACACAGGGCTTTATTTATTTTTTTCTTTATATCCGGGAAAACAAACAAGAGGCAGGAAAACGTGTCTGTGCTATTAAATAAAAAAAATGAAACCTGAAAAACAAAGTGCTACTAAAAAACTTTTTTAAATATTTTTTTCTCTCCATTACAGTAATTATTTTGTATGGTGTCGTCGGTGGGGCTAGAACCTGTAATAAGGACGTGTTATTGATGTATTAAAAAAAAAAATAAAAACTTTAATACATTGTGTCCACATAAGGTCATAATAGACCTTATGGGGATATCTGATCAGTGTTTTTTTGTTTTGTTTTTTGTTTTTGTTTTTTTGTGGCGGAGGCTGATTTCCTCTGCAGCTGGGGCTGATACATTTGGCCCCTGCAGCTGGGGCTGATACATTTGGCCCCTGCAGCTGGGGCTGATGCATTTGGCCCCTGCAGCTGGGGCTGATGCATTTGGCCCCTGCAGCTGGAAGAATGCAGCCTTCTGCCCATAACTATAGAGCTGATCTGGGTGCTGTAGGACCCAGCAGCTCTAACAGACTCTGATGCCAGCAGATCATGTGACTGCCGGGTCAGAGGGAAGCCGCATCATGGGGGTGCAGGGCTTTTGCTGCAGCGGCAAAGTGAACAAGATTCCGGCTAATCCACACATTGCAGAAAAAAACCTCAGTGGAAAAGATGCGTTTTCAAAAATCGCAGCATGTCAATTGTATAATTGACCTTTTTCATTGCGTTTTTGCTGAGGATTTTCTATGCAGATTTTCTTTCATTATTAAACCTATAGGGAAAACATGAGTGAGCTGTTTACAGTAGTGCTCCTATGAGCACAGCTTGTGATGTGTTGTTGTCAGTCACAAAGTCTGTTTGTTTGCATACCAGTCCCATTCAAGTATTCGGGGCTCAGCTGCATTTCCAAGCACAGTCATTATGCAATTTAATTCCCTTTGCTTGCTAAGTAGTAAGGCCTCAACTCTCATCTGAATACTGCAGTCTCTTTGAATAGCTGAATGATGGAGGAAAGATCAATATTTAATATCACACAACCTCTTTATTTCCATTAAAAGTTTTATTAAATTTCAAAAAAATAAGGAATACACATAAGTAACAAAGATAGGAATCTGTAACGGGGGAACATAGGCAAGGGAGAAGGCATAAGCAAGGAGGTATGAGGAGAGAAGTACAATTCCAAGTACTAGGGAGCAGGCGGGGGGGGGGGGGTGGATAAAGGAAGGGGAAACTTTGTAGACAGCAAAAGCTGCGTCACAGCAGAGTTAACATTAATGTCAATAACAAGAACAAACTGTGCATAAACAATACAAACAATAATCACAGCCATTATAAGGGAGAAAGCATCAGGGGAAAGAAAGTAACAAGAAAAGCGGTCCATCTAGAAACGAGAGAAGGACCAGTTAGGAAGGGAGGTCAGGAAAAGAAGTCAGAGGAGTGACCGGAGTGAAGGTGATGTAGATTTCCACACTCTAGGGATGACGGACCTGGCTGCCACTAAAAGAAAATCAGTCTACGTGTCGGCTTATGAATCTTCTGGGGAAATATCGAGGGGCAGGGTCAGTTAGCTCCACTCCGATGATAGTCTTAATGATCCTACAGATATCGAACCAAAAAGGGTGCAAAAGAGGGTATTTCCACCATATGTGCCCCGATCAGAGTTGCACCTCCCAACACCTATCCGAAGTAGTCAGAAAGATATGTGTAGTACAGTGGAAACTCTGCACCATCGGGAGAGGATTTTACATTTTGCTGCCTGTGCTCTGCAGGAGATGGAGAGTTTTATGATTAGGGTTGAAATGCAGGATGATACAAATCTGGTGAAAAGGAGGTCTCCAGGTGTCTCTCCCAATTCACAGTGAATGCCAGCAGAGTGCAATCTTTGTGGACTAGGAGTAGATTGTAAAGCAGGGAAATGGCATGGGGCAAATGGCATCACTGATTGTGAGGCACAGAGGTGCTCAAAGGAGAGAAGAGCTCTGTGGAGGTTACTTGTATGCTTTATGGAGGTGTGTAAGTAGTGGAGCTTCACGTAATGCCAGTGTGTAATGTGTGCTCTGCTCTCTGGGGGAACCAAGTCTTGGTAAGAGAGTACGAGGTTAGAACTTGTAGAAATCTGAGAGGAGCTTGTCCCAGAGAATAGGACAGGAAGGGGTACTGAAGTGTGGCAGGAAAGTCTGGGTTGCCCGAGATGGGAGTCATTGGGCTTTCGATGGTAAAGAAGTCTGTATAACCACGATATGTTCTAAAAGTATTGAGGACTTTGCGAGCAACATTAGATAGAGCAATAGTGACTTTTTTCCAACCATTGGCGTTTATGGAGCCAAGGAAGGACAGTGAGCGAGTGAGGTTTGAGAGTTCTGTCAAGGGCAACCCAGAGTTTGGCGTGGGCAGAAAGATGCCAGTCCAAGATACGTGTGGAAGTTGCAGCAAGATAGTATTTTAGTGAATCTGGGACAGCTAGGCCGCCCTCCCGTTCAGCCATTAGAGAAGCACTTCGTGTCACGGCTTTGGAGATATGAGTGGAACGTATGCAGGATGTTGAGGGTGTAGGTCCCTGAAAGATTACATGGGACATGTACTCCTAGGTATTTAATGGAATTGGAGGACTAAGTGAAGGGAAAGGAGGAGCGGAGGGAGTGTACAAGGGACGAGGAGAGGGAGACATTAAGCGCTGTGCTCTTGGAAAGGTTAATTTTATAATTGCTGAAAAATTTAAAGATTGTACAGTGTATCATAATAGTCGCGAAAGGCTTTGGCTATGTGAGGGGTGAGATGTGTAACCTTCGCAGAAGAGCATTTAATGGACATAACGTGGAAGGCCATGTGTTTTTCCTCGAACTGCCCAGGCCAGGATTTGTCCAGCCTTATTACCCCATTCATAGAACGAACATCTACCTAGTTGACTGAGTCGCTGATGCTTATGCTCAGTGAGTGATCTGATCTTACGGCGTGTAGCCGTCAAAGCGGCAAAAGTAGAGTGTTGGAGAGACTGTTTATGTTGGGCCTCCAATGTGGTGAGGGAGTGAAGCAGAATTTAGAGTTTAGCACCTGCCTCCTTTTTTTTATTTGGCATCCGTGCTTCATGAGCACTCCCCGCAGGACACATTTGAGAGCCTCCCATTGAATAGGTGAGGAGGTGACATCTTTCAAATGGTCGTGTTCAAAGTTAGTGATTGTTTGATATCCGTCAGACACTGAGCATCTAGCAGTAGGGACTGTTTTAGCCTCCAAGAGTAGAGTTAAAGGGGTATTCCCACGAACATTACTATTTTTAAATTGGTAGATAATTAAAAGTTAAACTTTTTGCAAATATAAGTAATTAAACATTTTGCAGAGTTTTAATGATTTTCTCTAAATATCTTGTGGTCACAAGTTATCTTGATCGGTTGCCAGTGGATACGACCATCAATGCAGGACCTTTCTAAAGTCAGAAAATCAGCCATGATTTCCTTATTGTGGCCAGGATATCTTCTGATACATGTAGTGTCCCTGCCTGATAACCCAGCTACAATAAGAAAATCATGGCTGGGTTCCTGAGAAGTCCCAGACCACATAAAGTTTCTGGTCGTATCCATTGGCAACCGATCAAGATAGCAGATGTCATTACTAAGAGAAAATCTTTAAAACACTGCAGAATTTTTAACTACTTATATTTGCAAAAATGCTTAACTTTTACTTATCTATAAATATGATTATGTTTATGGGAATACTCCTTTAAGGCATTAGGAAGGAGCGAGAATTTACAGAGAGCAGGAGACTGAGAGTGGTCAGTGAGGAGCGCATTGCCAATTTGGGCAGTGGATACCTGAGTAAGGAGGGCGTGAGGGAGGAAGATATAGTCCAGTCTGCTGTATGAATCATGGACATGGGAGTAGAACGTGTAGTCCCATACATCAGGGTGAAGGATTCACCAGGCATCACACAGCAGCATAGAGTTCAGTAACCTCTTTAATTTGCTGAGTGTTGTAGGGAACATTGGTTTTTACATGAGAAGGAGTCAAGCAAGCGATTGATAGTTAAAGTCCCCACACAGTATGATATGGTCACATGCGAAGCAGTTAACACAGAGATGAGTAAGGGGATTTGACCTGAGTTGGGTGAATAATGTTAGCTATGCTGTATGTTGTGCCATGGATCTCGCAGATGAGGAACAGGTACCTGGTGTCCGAATCTGAGAGGGAGTCCAGTATTTTCACTGGCAAGTTTTTATGGAAAAAGGTCGCTACCCCCCTGGACTTCCCCTGGGTGCTACTACTGTGGTACCAGAGAGAGAAGAAACGGTTCTTGATCATAGGCATATGAGAGGTGGAGAAATGGGTTTCCTGCAAACATAAAATATGGTTCTGTTTGTGAGAATCATAGAGTATCTGAGAGCATTTCTCAGGGGTGTTCAGGCCATTCACATTGAGTGATGAAACTATGATATCTACTATTTGAAGGGGAGGTGGGGGGAAGGAGCAGGAGAGTGGAGCAAGGGAGGAGAAAAAGAAAGGACAGAACAGTGAAGGAAAGTTAAATGAGAAAAAGGGGTACATAGATGGTGGTTTGGGGTCCTCTTCAGGGGAGCAATCAGGTGACTCATTCTGGCCCTCATGGTATCACCTGCACGTGGAGGGGTATAAGAATTGCTTAGTTAGATGTTTCAAGGGGTCTCAGTTTGGGGGCCCCTGACAGTGCTGAGGGTGGAAGAGTCGTAGGAGCAGCCGCAGTCAGTGGCACTTTAGGAGGGCATGATGTGTCCTGGTGGGGGGCTGCCACTTGCAGCTGGAGAGCTGCAGAAGAAATGCCCGTAGCCGGGCAAGATGGCTGCCGCGACTTCGTGCCTTTTGGTATACAGGAGGAAGGTGTGTTGGTGTCATAGGCATGGTACTCACCGGCATGCATGCAGACCTAGAGGACTCTGGTAGAAGAACAGCCGGTGTCGCTGTTTTGTCCTGTCAGAAAAATAGCATAGCAAATACAATTGGAAGGAAATGGCAAGCAGCTATAAACTGTAGGCATTCTATTCTATGAAAGTGTTTTGTTTCCAAAGCACCCCCCCCCCCCCCTTCAGTATGCCGTAAAACATGTATGTCTCAACTGTAGGTTAAAAAAAACAAAATAACTTTAGATACATACTTCTGTCATGTACGGACCATCCTCACATGTGACTTGGTGCGACTGTCAGGGGGGGGTCAGTTCACGCCACTCACTCAATCTTGCATTCGCCCTTCACTCAAGCTGCAGACTGAGTGTAAATCGCAACCCAAATACACGCTGCCACCACTACTGAATTTGGGCTTGGTAGAAACCTCACTAACATATACATGCGTCTTTACAACCGTCAGATGCGCGCACACAGACACTTGAAAAAGGTAATGGGTTTCATAAAACACACATACAAAACATCCTTAAATTTAACAATTTAATACCCTAAGGTATTAGCAAGGGTTTAATGCTATGTGTGTGTAAAATATGTATGTGAACATTTATTTTTGTGTGCGGTGGGTGGGTGTGGTGTCACACAGAATGGGGATTATCTGGCAAAAACAAGGTTTAAAAAAAAATATATATATATATATATATATATATATATACACACATACACACACAGTGCTGGCCAAAAGTATTGGCACCCCTGCAATTCTGTCAGATAATACTCAATCACAAATGCTTTGGTAATAATATCTTCATTTATTTTGCTTGCAATGAAAAAACACAAAAGAGAATGAAAAAAAAGTCAAATCATTGATCATTTTACACAAAATTCCAAAAATGGGCCGGACAAAAGTATTGGCACCCTCAGCCTAATACTTGGTAGCACAACCTTTAGACAAAATAACTGCGAATCGCTTCCGGTAACCATCAATGAGTTTCTTACAATGCTCTGCTGGAATTTTAGACCATTCTTCTTTGGCAAATTTCTCCAGGTCCCTGAGATTTGAAGGGTGCCTTCTCCAAACTGCCATTTTGAGATCTCTCCACAGGTGTTCTATGGGATTCAGGTCTGGACTCATTGCTGGCCACTTTAGAAGTCTCCAGTGCTTTCTCTCAAACCATTTTCTAGTGCTTTTTGAAATGTGTTTTGGGTCATTGTCCTGCTGGAAGACCCATGACCTCTGAGGGAGTCTCAGCTTTCTCACACTGGGCTCTACATTATGCTGCAAAATTTGTTGGTAGTCTTCAGACTTCATAATGCCATGCACACGGTCAAGCAGTCCAGTGACAGAGGCAGCAAAGCAATCCCAAAACATCAGGGAACCTCCACCATGTTTGACTGTAGGGACCATGTTCTTTTCTTTGAAGGCCTCTTTTTTTTTTTTTTTTTTTTTTCCTGTAAACTCTATGTTGATGCCTTTTCCCAAAAAGCTCTACTTTTGTCTCATCTGACCAGAGAACATTCTTCCAAAAAGTTTTTGGCTTTTTCAGGTAAGTTTTGGCAAACTCCAGCCTGGCTTTTTTATGTCTCTGGGTCAGAAATGGGGTCTTCCTGGGTATCCTACCATAGAGTCCCTTTTCATTCAGACGCCGACGGATAGTACGGGTTGACACTGTTGTACCCTCGGACTGCAGGGCAGCTAGAACTTGTTTGGATGTTAGTCGAGGTTCTTTAGCCACCATCCGCACAATCTTTCGTTGAAATCTCTCGTCAATTTTCCTTTTCCGTCCACATCTAGGGAGGTTAGCCACAGTGCCATGGGCTTTAAACTTCTTGATGACACTGCGCACGGTAGACACAGGAACATTCAGGTCTTTGGAGATGGACTTGTAGCCTTGAGATTGCTCATGCTTCCTCACAATTTTGCTTCTCAAGTCCTCAGACAGTTCTTTGGTCTTCTTCTTTCTTTTCTCCATGCTCAATGTGGTACACACAAGGACACAGGACAGAGGTTGAGTCAACTTTAATCCATTTCAACTGGCTGCAAGTGTGATTTAGTTATTGCCACCACCTGTTATGTGCCACAGGTAAGTAACAGGTGCTGTTAATTACACAAATTAGAGAAGCATCACCTGATTTTTCAAAGGGTGCCAATACTTTTGTCCACCCCCTTTTGTATGTTTGGTGTGGAATTATATCCAATTTGGCTTTTTGACAATTCTTTTTGTGGTTTTCCATTGAAGACAAATTAAATGAAGATATTATTACCAAAGCATTTGTGATTTCAATCATTTTCTGGAAGAAATTGAGTATTATCTGACAGAATTGCAGGGCTGCCAATACTTTTGGCCATCACTGTAGCTTGTACAATGTGAAGACAAAAACCCCAAAAATCGCCAAATCATTAGAACAAAACTGGTTGCGACAGGAAGGGAATGTATAAGCTGTGCAAGAGTATATCAGGGTATACCTGAAATTTAGAACTTACAAGGGAAAAGACACCAGAAGTGACCCCCCCCCCCCCCAAAAAAAAAAAAAAAAAAAAATCATAGGAGCTACTGGAGAAATAGTAGGGAATTTGGTGTTGCCAGTGTACTCTGCACAGCTTGCATATTCACTGTTCACCATCTGCTGTGCATTCACATCTGGGATACTAATGCTCACTACACCACTTGATAAATACTTTGAGGGGGGCAGTTTTCAAAATGGGGTCATTCCCTAAGAGATTCCACTTTTCTGGTACCTTAGAGGCTCTGCTAACATGAAATGGCGTCCAGATACCAAACATCAAAATCTGCACTCCAAAAGTCACATAGTGCTCCTTCCCTTCTGCGCCCTGCTGTGTGCACAAACTGCAGTTTATGCCCACAGGTATGACTGTTGTACCCAGGATAACGTCCTTTATGTCATATGTAGGTATAAACTGATATTTGGGCACACAGCCAGGCATAGAAGGGAAGGAGCACTATTTTGGTTTTTGAAGCACAGATTTAGACTGTTTGATTTTTGGATGCCATTACACTTTTGCAGAACCCTGAAATGCCAGTAAAGTGGAATCCCTTGACACGTGACCCCATTTTGGAAACAAAACTCCTGAAGGAATTTATCCCGTGGTACAGTGAGCATATTTAACCCCCAAGTGTTGCATTAATCCATTTTCCAGAAATGAATGTGCAGCTGATGGTGAAAGGTGAAAATGACAATTTTTCCAGGAATACTTCATTTCAGTGCATAATATGTTGTGTTCAGCTTGTATCAGAGATGAATGCTCCAAAAGCTGTTGTGCCCAGGATACCTGCTTAACAGTTTTTGGAGTGTGTGTCTCTGCTGGCACAAGTTGGGCACAACATATCAGGCACTGAAATGGCGAATCTCTGGAAAAATTGCAATTTTCACTTTTCATTATCAGCTGCGCATTCCTTTCTGGAAATTAAATGAATGCAACACTCAAAGGTTATAAATGCTCGCTACACCACTTGATAAATCCCTTGAGGGGTGTATTTTCCAAAGTGGGGTTATGTATCTGCGAGTACTATTTTACTGACAATTCAAGGGCTCTGCAAAAGTGGCACGGTGTCCAAAAACCAAAATAGCGCTCCTTACCATCTGTCCCCGGCTGTTCCCAAACAGCAGTTTATACCCACATATGGCATTGTTAAGTACGTTATTCAGGTACAATAATGTCATACATGTGGGCATAAATTGCCGCTTGGGCACACAGCAGGGTGCAGATGTCAAGGAGCGCTATGTGCTTTTGGACTGCTGATTTAGATTGTTGGTGTTTGGACACCATGTCACATTTGTAGAGACTCTAAAATTGCCCCTACAAAATGGGGTCACTTCTTGGGGAATTCCAATTTACTGGCACCTACTGGGACTGGGCTCTGCAAAAACAACATGGCGTCCAGAAAATCCCTCTAAATCTAGTTTTAGGAGTTCATGTCTCTGATGACACAAACTGGACGCATATTTCTTTAAAAATTTAAATTTTCACTTTGTACATTAATTTTCGGGAAGCATTCTTGGGCTCCAAAATAATGATTCCCCTTGTTAAATTCCTTGAGGGGTGTAGTTTCTAAAATGGGTTCACTTTTTGGGGGTTTCCATTGTACTGGTACTTTAGGAGCTCTACAAATGCAACATGGCACCTGAAAGCTATTCCAGCAAAATCTGCCCTCCAAAAGCCAAATAGCGCTCTTTCCATTCTGAGCCCCGCCATGTACCCATACAGCAGATTACAACCACATATGGGGTATTGCCGTGTTCAGGAGAAATTGTGTAACAAACTTTGGGGAGCTTTTTCTCCTTTATCCTCTTGTGAAATAAAAAATTTGGGACTAAATTGACAGTTTATTGGAAGAAAAGTAATTTTTTATTTTCATGTCCCAATATTAATAAAATCTGTGAAACAGCTGTAGCATCAAACTGCTCATTATATCCCTTGATATGTTCTGTGAGGGGTGTTGTTTCTAAAACAGGGTCACTTTCGGAGCTTTCCATTGTATTGGTTCTCTAGGGGCTCTGCAAATGCAATATGGCACCCGAAATCTAATCCAGCAAAATCTGCCTTCCAAAAGCCAAATAGCGCTCTTTCCGTTCTGATCCCTGCCATGTACCCATACAGCAGATTACAACCACTTATTGGGTATTGCCGTGTTTATGAGCAATTGTTAAACAAACTGGGGGGTGCTTTTTCTCCTTTAACCTATTGTGAAAATGAAAACTTTTGAGATAAAGTGACATTTTAGTAATTTTTCATTTACACATCCCAATGTTAATAAAATCCGTGAAAAGGCTGATGGGTCAAAATGCTCACTATACCCCTTGATAAATTCTGAGAGGGGTGCAGTTTCCAAAATGGGGTCACTTTTTGGGGGTTTCTTTTGTATTGGTACCTGAAAACTATTCCAGCAAAATCTGCTTTTCAAATGTCCAGCGTTGCTACTTCCCTTCTGTGTGCTGCCGTGTGCCCAGACCTCAGTTTACACCCACTTGTAGGGTATTTCTATGCTCGGGAGAAATTACATAACAGACTGTGAAATGCATTTTCTCTTTTAACCCATTGTGAATGTGTTAATTTTTGGGCTAAATGAATGTATTATTGAAAAAAAAAATGAAATGTCTAAATTTCGCCTCCATATTTTTTTTTTAATTTCCGTGAAATGCTTTAAGGGGAGGTTACAATTCTGTCGATACTTGCCCAATAAGTGTTCATGGTATGGCGTGAAACTGTAGAAGCTATGTGATAACTCCTTGAGCTACACCCACTGATTTAAAAAATGAGGGAAAAGGAAACCGTATACCTTTACCCTGGGTATTGCTGCCAAAATTGTTTGGGACTTTACCCCCTTCTGTACCAGGGATTCCATGACTACTTAGACAACTTTTACACTAGTGTTGCACTATTCAAATCTCTTGTGTCTAGAAGTATGGAAGCATGTGGCACAGGCAGACGCAATGCTTCCTTGAGCGACAACTATTGGGAAAGGGTGATAGTATGTGTTCTGACAGCTTGCTGTCCGTCAGGTACAAAGACAAGGGATGTCTTTATACTGACCACAGTTCATTGCCATGCTACTACCCCTTCCAGATCAGAGGCTGTACCAAGGTCATCCACAGTTGACTACGATTGATACATGGGTGGGGTGGACCGCTTATACCAAGTCCTACAGCTTTATAACGCCATTAGAAATACAAGGGCTTGGTATAAAAACTGGTGGTGCACATAAAACAGATGGCTCTGTACAAGGGCAAAATCTTCCCTTCTAAAACCAAATAGTGCTCTTTCCCTTTGAAGTCCTGCCGTGTCCCCGTACAGACATTTACCACGATATATGGGATGTTGTTGTTTTTGGCAGAAATTGTGTATCAAACTGTGGGGTGCTTTTTCTCCTTTAACCCATTGTGGAGATTAAATATTTGTGGCTAAAGCAATGTTTTCTTAGAAAAAATGTAGTTTTCTATTTTTATGGGCCAACGTTAATAACTTCTGTGAATTTCTGTGGGGTTAAAATAGTGACTGTACCCCTTAATAACTTCCTTTAGGGGTCTAGTTACCAAAATGTGGTCACTTTTGTGGGATTTCTATTGTATTGGTAACTTGGGGCCTCTGCAAATGAGACCTTACACCTGAAAGTGATTCCATCAAAATCTGCCCTCCGAAAGCTCAATGTCACTCCTTTCCTTCTGTGTCCTGCTGTGTGCCCAGAGAGTAGTGTACATCCACATGTGGGTTATTTCTATTCTAGGGGGAAAATGCCTAACAAATTGTAAGATGGATTTTCTCCTTTAACCCCTTGTGAATGTGCAAACTATATGGATAAATAAACATATTATTGAAAAATAATTGAAGTTTGTAAATTTGTTTTACTTTTCTTTTCCATTTTCACCAAATTTCCTATTTTTTCTTTAATAAATGCAAAACATATTGACCAAAATTTACCAGTAACTCAAAGTCACACAACTTTGCACAGTTTGCAGTTTTAGAGATATTTATGAATCTGTCGTACAGACCTTCATAAATATGGAGGGTTTCTTGAAGCTCCAAAATTCTGACTCACCATAACACACAAATATTTGGTGTAAAACATGTAGACAAAATCTGTAGACAAAAATCTTAACTTGCAGGCTGTAAGGAACAAATTTTTGGCGCACGTACCAAAGACCCTAAAATTCTTGGCATATCATAAGCAGACACAAATCATCTCTTGCTTATTGAGGAGACAAATATGCGGCGCACTAAGTAAATTGTCGTAAATTCATTACACCATTTTAAACTTTGTCTGCTTTGCACAGGAAATCTGCGCCATATTTGTTCTTTTCTGTTTCATAAATTTGCCGTAAAGTCAGACACTTTTAAACCACGCCCATTCTGGTCCACATTTTTCAAAAGTGTATGGTGTGCACTGTTCATAAATATGTCGTAAATGCAGTGCACTATAAATTTTGCCTCAAATGTAGACAGAATAGTGTCGGACTTGGATTGATAAATGTTCCCCAATGTGTCATGAAAAAACAAGCTCAAAATCACTTTGGTAAACAAAAGCGTTAGAAAGTTCTTACTAGAGAAAGTGACATGTCTGATGAGACTGTGTCCTTAAGTGGAGGTGGAGCTATCATGAATCCCTTGCCAACAGATAAAGGTACATTATTCCCTTGCTATTGTTCATTTTATTGTTATTTACTCTGATCCTGATCCACTCATAGATCTTTTTCTTGAGGATACTCCAAAGGTTCTCAATAGGGTTAAAGTCAAGGGAGGATGGTGACCACACCATGAGTTTCTCTCTTTTTATGCCCATAGCAGCCAATGACTCAGAGAAATTCTTTCCTGCATGAGATGGCGCATTGTCATGCATGAAGATGATTTTGCTATGGTAGACATGGTTCTTCTTTTTGTACCATGGAAGAAAGTGGTCAGTCACAAGCTCTATATATTTTGCAGAGGTCGTTTTCACACCTTCAGACTAGAGTATAATGATCTGAGACCCAGGGGAAAAAAACATAAAAACTAGTGTTACTCACCTCTCCTGGTCTCCGGTGCACTCCCTGCTGCTTTTGGCCCTCTTCATTGTTGGCACAGACGTCATGTGGGCCAGGCCAGCGTCGCAACGCATAATGACGCCGGCCTGGGCCACGTGACGTCTTGGACGTCACTAAAGAGGCCTGAAGAATGCAGAGAGTCATGTCGGAGCACAGGAGAGGTTGAGTAACTCTGGTTTTTATGTTTGCTTACCTCCCCTGGGCCTCCTATCATTATATTTCGGGGTCTGAAAAGACCCCAGAGTATAATAATAGCAGTATTTGTTGGGGTTCGTACAACAAATACTCTTGCCGCAGGCCCGCGTCCTCACTTACTGATCCACACTCCTGCTCACAGTCACATTTGCTTCCCCTTATGCCATCCAGGGGGCCCCAGCAACATGATATAGGACGCAGAAGGGGAAGCATGAGCACAAGTGGGGATCAGTAAGTAAAAAGGACCCGTTACCTGCTGGGGTTACTACAGCAGGTAATGGCCTATTAAAAAAAAAAAAAAAAAAAAAATCAGATGCCCACCAACCTGGGCCCTGTGGCAGCCGCTTCCACTGATCTGAGGCTAACTAATTATTTGATCTGGTATGAGCTGATGTGTTTTTGGTGCATGGGAACTGTATAGGAGAATACTATTGCTACTAAATAATCAGCTTGTATATATGTACAAAATTCAGTATTGTCACCATGTGGTGTAATTCACTAATATGGGAGTGCTTTGAAGCAATCTTTTAGCTATGATTAATATTGCTTGCCATTTAACAACCAGGTCTTCTTGCTGCAAGGCAAACATGTTGAACTTTGTGTGGTTGGCAAGAATTTCCAGCTAAATAAATTAGTACATACCAAAAAGGAGCATTGGGTATTGGGATTTAAAGGGGTTGTCCAGGCAAAAATGGACAACCCTTTTAACGTTTAAATCAGCTGGGGGCAGTGAAACAAAAAATAATGCATACTCGCCTTTCCATGGTGCTCGGGTGTCCTCCTGCACGTCCCAGTTCTTCAACTCCGGAAGCGTCTTCCAGCGTTCCGTTCCGCTGAGGCCAATCAGCGAAGGGCCTGCAATGTCACTACATTTGGGTATGTATGGCTGCCAGTGGCACTGGGTGACTAGTGTTTATTGATGTTGTGACACAGAACATAAGCAGACAGATGAATTCTGAGCTATTCAGAGATATACTGTGTGCTCAAATCCAGCCAAATGCAGCCAAACTGATTGATCGGCGTTTCATAATACAGATGGACAATGACCCAAAACATAAAGCCAAAGCAACCCAGGAGTTTGTTAAAGCAAAGAAGTGGAATATTCTTGAGTGGCCAAGTCACTCACCTGATCTCAACCCAATTGAGCCTGCATTTCACTTGTAAAAGACTAAACTTCAGACAGACAGGCCCACAAACAAACAGCAACTGAAAACCGCTGCAGTAAAGGCCTGGCAGAGCATTAAAAAGGAGGAAACACAGCGGCGTCTGGTGATGATAATAATAATAATAATAGTCCTTTAATAGTCCCACAATGGGGAAATTCAGTGTGTTACAGCAGCAAAGATAAGCAGATACAAATACAACATGTACTGGAATGTTCCAAGGTAAGAGGCATTACATTGATAGTAGACAGATAGGAAGTAGCAGAAGAGGGGGAGGATTTAACAGGCAGAAAGATATTTCAGTTCTCTGTATGGAGTGATCTCCGCTTAGGTTGGTGTTGGTTGTACAGCCTAACCGCGGTGGGGAGGAAAGACTTCCGATAGCGCTCCTTCTCACACTTAGGGTGGAGCAGTCGGTCACTGACAGTACTGCCCAGCGCTATCACGGTCTCATGCATGGGATGGGACTTCTTCTTCCGCATGGAGCTCACCACGGACAGTATCCTTCTGTCACCCACCACCTGCACTGGGTCCAGTGGGCTCCCCAGGACAGAGCTTGCCCTTCTAATCAGCTTGTCAAGTTTATTTCTGTCCCTGGTTGATATACTGCTCCCCCAGCAGGCCACTCCAAAGAAGATGGCTGATGCCACTACCGAGTTGAAGAAAGTCCTAAGAAGTGCCCCCCCGGATTCCAAAGGCTCTCAGCTTCCTGTACAGGACCTCCATGTGATCTGCCCAGTCCAGCTTATTATTAAGGAGCAAACCCAGGTACTTATAGGTGTTCACAATCTCGATGCCCGTCCCCAGGATGTCCACTGGTTTAGGAGGGCATCTGCATTTACAGAAGTCCACCACCATCTCCTTGGTCTTCCCCGCGTTGATCTTCAGGTGGTTCCACTGGCACCAGTCCACAAAATCCCGGTTCAGTTCTCTGTACTCCCTGTCATCATCGTCTGTGATGAGACTAGCAGCTAGATGAGTTGCACCTAAAATCTGCAGTGTACAGTGTGAAGAAGAAAGGGGCGAGAACCGAACCCTGGGGTGCCCCCGTATTACAGATCACGGTATCTGAAACACAGTCTCGGGCTCTCACGTATTGAGGTCGATTTGTGAGGTAGTCTAGGATCCAGTTGGAGAGGTGGTGGTCCACTTCAGCAAGGCCCAGCTTGTCCCTCAGTAACCCCGGCTGTATGGTGTTAAAAGCACTGGAGAAATCAAAGAACATTATTCTCACCGTGTTCCCTGGTTTCTCCAGGTGAGAGAGAGCCCTGTGCAGAAAGTGGATGATGGCATTATCTACCCCAATGCCCGGCAGATAAGCAAACTGGAGAGATGTCCATGAGACTTCAGGCAGTCATTGCCAACAAAGGGTGAACAACCAAGTATTAGAAAGTAACATTTTATTTACAATTATTTAATTTGTCCAATTACTTTTGAGCCCCTGAAATGAAGGGATTGTGTGTAATAAATGCTTTATAGTCCTTCACATTTTATGCAGTTCAACCCACTGGATTAAAGCTGAAATGTATAGAACCAAAACTAGAAAAATGTCTCTGTTCAAATATTTATGGCCCTAACTAACTATATCAGACTGCAAATTGAAAACATTGGTGCAACAGCACCCCACACGGCTAAAGTACTGTACACAATATATGCATGCAATCTTTATACACTATTTGTGAAATAAATTTGATTTTTTTTTCTGCTTTAATGACACTTGCTGCTTTTCACTCCCATGTGAACAAGTATTATGCTGACCTCCAGGTGTTGGAAATCATAATCTGAAAATGTGTGTGTATCTTTCATGTGAATATTTGCAGTAACAAAAACATTTGCATAATTTATCCTGATTTGGATGCTGGGAGAGAAAATGTATATATTGTAAACAATATTAGCTCTGGAATCTGGTACAGATTTAAAGTCAGAGTCTGCCTTCAATTAGAGGATAGAGGCAGAGATCGTAGCAAGACAGTGAAAACAATAAGCTTTATGTTCAGTCTTTCCGCGGATTATGTGGCTGAATTAGCCACAGAACCCTCTACACAAACTGCTCCACTGATTACTTAATTCACACAGATTAAATGTTATATATTTTAGAAAGAGAAGTAAAAGAATAGAAGTAATAGCATCTGTCACCCACAGGTTCTCATTGTTAAAAACACAAAATCAGTTAGATGCAATATACTGGCCCAGGAGAGGCCAGAGAGACACTTTTTGGCCTCTGTTGTGCAAATGGGGTCCTATGGAGCTTTCCAGACACATGCAGCAAACATACACTGCAAACAAAGTGTAATAGTAGCCTTATGCTGAATTAAATTGTATGCTGGCAACCCTCATACTGATTAGAACAAATAACCTATAGTGTGCAAATCCAGCTAATATACTTTCCTATAAAATATACTTCTGCACCTCTAACCTTCCAGCATTGGACTGCTCCCCGGAGGATCCCAGGAAGGGCCGGGGCCTGCCAAATCGCTAATGGAAAGGGCCACGATATCATATCATTTTTACACACATCCCCCATCCAGGGGAGGTGTGTAAAAATAACAAACATTTATACTCACCTCTCCTGGGCATCTGATAGTCCGCCAGCATATTCTGGTCTGTGGCTGTTCCAGACGTCACCGCTGAGGCCTGTGATTAGGTCTCAGCGGTAACATGGGGCATGCTAGCGTCATGACGTCAGCCGCAGACCTGAAGAGGAAACTGGCGGAGACAGCGGAGCAACACGAGGATGCCCAGGAGAGGTAAGGGAAGGTGAGTATAACTGTTTGTTATTTTTCATCACCTCCCTGGGCCTCTACTTATTATACTATGAGGTCTGAAGAAACCCCAGAGTATAATAACAACAGCGAAATGAACCAGAGACCCAGCCTCAGGAATATTCTTCAAAATGAATTTCGAAGGGTTCGTCTGAAGTGCCTTGAGGTTCTTGGGAGCATTTTTTACTGTGTGGGGCCACTGTGGATCATTATACTTGAGGGGCACTGTGGGGAGCCTATTATACTGTGTGGGGCCACTGTGGAGCATTATACTGGGAAGTGGTAGTGTGGGGTGTATATTAAACTGTGTGGGGACACTGCAGCATTATACTGGGGGGGCCTTGGGAGCATATTACATTGTGTGTGGGCCATTGTGGAGCATTATACTGTGTGGAGCCACTGTGGAGCATTATACTGGGGAGTGTTAGTGTAGGTGAGCCTATTATACTGTGTGGGGCTGCTGGGGAGCATATTATACTGTGTGGGGGTCACTGTGGAGCATGATATGTGGGGACACTGTGGAGAATTATACTGTGGTGGGGCGGGCTCTGGGGAATATATTATACTCTTTGGGGCCACTGTGAGGCATTATACTGGGGGGCACTGTGTGGAGCATATTACACTATATGGGGCCACTGTGGAGCATTATACTGTGTGGGGCCACTGTGGAGCATATTTTATTATGTGGGACTTTTCGGGAGCATATTATACTGTTTGGGGTCACTGTGGAGCATTATTCTGTGTGAAGGCCACTGTGGAGCATTATACTGGGTAGTGGTAGTGTAAGGAGCCTATTATACTGTGTGGGGCTGCTGTGGAGTAAAATATACTGTGTGGAAACACTGTGGGGCATTATACTGGGGGGAGCCTTCTAAGGAGTATATGATACAGTGTGAGGGCAACTGTGGAGAATTATACGGGAGGGGCCTGGGGAGCATATTATGCTGTGTGGGAGCCACTGTGGAACATTATACTGGGGAGTGGTAGTGTGGGGAGCCTAATATACTGTGTTGGGCTGCTGGGGAGTAAATTATACTGTGTGGGGACACTGTAGAGAATTATACTGGTGGGGAGCCCTCTAGGGAGTATATTATACTGTGTGGGAGCCACTGTGGAGCATGATACTGTGTGGGGACACTGTGAAGCATTATACTGTGGTGGGGGCAGGCTCTAGGGAGTATATTATACTCTGTGGGTCCACTGTGGAACATTATACTTGGGGACACTGTGGGGAGCCTATTATACTGTGTGGGCCTGCTGGGGAGCATATTATATTATGTGGCACTTCTCGGGAGCATATTATACTGTGTGGGGCCACTGTGGAGCATTATACAGAGGGGAGGCATAGTGGGGAGCCTATTATACTGTGAGTGGTATTATACTGTATGGGGGTCGGGCTCTGGGCAGAATATTATACTCTTTGGGTCATTATACTGTGTGGGGCTGCTGCAGAGTAAAATATACGGTGTGGGGACACTGTGGAGCATTATACTGTGGAGTATATGATACTGTATGTGGGCATCTGTGGAGCATTATACGGGGGGGGGCCTGGAGAGCATATTATACTGTGTGGGAGCCATTGTGGAGCATTATATTGTATGGAGCCACTGTGGAACATTATACTGGGGAGTTGTAGTGTGTGGAGCCTAGTATACTGTGTGGGTTTGCTGGGGAGTAAATTATACTGTGTGGGGACACTGTAGAGCAATATACTGGTGGGGAGCCCTCTAGGGAGTATATTGTACTGTGTGGGGGCCACTGTAGAGCATGATACTGTGTGGGGACACTGTGAAACATTATTGTAAGGTAATCGCTAGAGGAGCGATTCCCCAGTAGCTGCTGGAGAACACTCGGGGGAGGGGCACAACAAGACAGTGAGCCCTAAAGCTGAAAACCCCCCACTGGCCCTGCCTCTTGCCTGACTGTCCTAGGTGACAGCTGACAACTTGGAGCCGGTCCCTACACTGAATAAGTGACAACACAGAACGCAGACAGAACAAACGACAAAAAGGGAGGTCAGAAAGCCAAGGGTTCGGTAACAGACGAGCAATGCAGTACAGAATAAAAATCCAAGAGAATAGTCAAAAGTCAAGGCCAGAGGTCAGGAATAGGAATACAGATAACAAAAACAGCAAGGAGTAATAGCCAGAACGCAAGAAGCAATAACCAGCGACCATGTGAGGGTTGACAACCTGTTTATAGAAAGACAGGACCTGCCCCAGACTGGATTGGTAGACAGGCTGTCAATCACACAGGCAAAGCTGAGATTAACTATTAGAGGAACAGAGAGAAACAAAGAAGATGCAAGAGACGGGTGTGGCTGAAATTCAATTACAGACAGGAGGTATTAGGACAGTGTTCAGACTGAGCAACAAGAAACCTACGCAAGGAATCAAACTGAACACGCCTCCTTCGCCGCAGCGTGCGAGCAGAGGGTGGCGCAGAGACCTGAACAGGCAGAGACGTTACAATTATACTGTGGTGGGTGCAGTATAATGGGGAAGTATATTATACTCTGTGGGGGCACTGTGGGAAGCCTATTATACTGTGTGGGGCTGCTAAGGAGCATATTATATTATGTGGGGCTTTTCGGGAGCAATTATACTCTTTAGGTCATTATACTGTGTGGGACCACTGTGGGGAGCATATTATACTGTCTCGGGCCACTGTGGAGCATTATATGGGGGGCACTGTGGGGGGCACTGTGGGGAGGCTATTATACTGTCTGAGGTCACTGTGGAGCATTATACTGAGGTGGGAGGCAGGCTCTGGGAACATGTTATACTGTGTGGGGCCACTGAGGGGTATTTTACTATGTGGGTGCTCTGGGGAGCATAATATACTGTCATGGGGGCAGGTTCTGAGCTTCATATTATATTGTGTGGGGCCACTGTGGGACATTATACTGTGGGGCTCTAGGGAGTATATTATAATGTGTGGAGCATTATATACCATGCGGGGCCATTATGGGGGGCTCAGGGAAGCATTTAATACTGTGTGGGGCCACTGTGGAGCATTATATACCATGTGGGTCCACTTTGGAGGGGCTCAGGGGAGCATTTTATACTGGTAGGAGCATTGTAGAGCATTATATATCATATGGAGCATTGTACTGTGGGGGGATCAAAATTCCTGATGGCAGCCCTGGGTGCTATGCCTGTATCACATCTCCTTCATTATAATCTTGCGCATATGTGTAGTGCTCCATGGCCGTGTCATTCCCCATACAGTACCGTTCCTGAACTGGCCATGGAGCTATTGGGGCATGCACAGTACTATAGGAGATACTGGGATGATACTGGGAAAATACTCCGTAACTCTGGATAGTTAGCACATAGGTAAGGTTTCAGTGAAGGAGCCGTGGTGTAGGCTTATTATTAATTAATAAAGCAGTTATATTATTGTGCTTTTCCAGTTTATGGTGTGATATGGTTGACTAGCTGAATGAACCAAGTGCTAGCTGCATTTCTTCTGAAGGGTTAAATGATCATAAGTGGTGGGTACCTGCAAGGAGTATCCAATCCAGTGGAATTCAGACTGAGATGCTTGCTGCTTACTGGCTGGTTTGTCTCCCTGTATCTCTACACACAGCCACACAGAGACACTCAGCTGTTTGCATCTAGACACCAACAGATACATTGAGGTAGCTACAATATAAGAAAATGAGCAACTCAGGGTTCGAAAACAAGGATGGACAAGAACCATTAAAGTATATCAGGTAAGATGTTTATCAGCTGCCGTTTGTAAGAGCCCTTGTGCATGAATTTATAGAGATTCAGCTGCTAGGTGCTAATTCAAAGGGTGTGGGTTTATAGATGTCAATCTACGATATCCTGTTCAAAAGGCTTTTTCTACAAATCTAAATCAGTCAGCAAAATGATGACTCTGTATCTGTGTGTACTGTAATGTGTGTGTACTGTACATTGATTTTACCAAAATGGTTAACTGCTGCAGAAAACAATACCTCCAATGTGTTATGTATAATAATGTTTTTCTGCTGCTGAGGATGACAGCCTTAAGTGACATCTTCACGTTGAGCTGTCGTAGTGAAATGAACAATACGACAATCACTGTACAAGTGTCTTGGAAATGAAAAATTGAACTGTGCTCTCAGAGAGCCCATACTGTTAGGTATAGGAAATGACTGACTAGCTGTCTCTCTACTCAGATGTGACTCAACAGGTTTTCCTGAATGATAAACAATTGTTTTTTAGATTTTGTCCAAAACTTAACCCTATAACAATAAATGTAATTTGTGGGTAATTGCTGCAAGAAAAACTAACAGAAAATGGTGTACATTATACAGGAATTCATTGCTGGATTCTTTCTTGCCTATTAACCATGGCTACAAAAAGTGCAAGAACTCCCTGAGGCTCATGTGTCAAAATTGTCAGTAGCCCAGGGTCTGAGTTGATATAAAATTGTCATTAGTTAGAGCATTGTATTAAAATAGACTGTCTTCAGTTCTTTAAGACAAAATCCTATCTTTAGACGTTGTTATATAAGTTGCAATAACTGGCAAGGATTACCCATGCCCCCCCTCCCCTTTTGAAAAACAAATTTGAAAAGTGCTGTAAGAATCAAAAAGTTTGTTTAAGCTATTTCATAAATCTGTTAGGACCACTTTCAGCAATTTGATTCTTTTGTTTGATAAAGCAAGACACATTAATACAAGATGTCTCTTTAGGCTGTGTTTATACATTCAAGTTTTTGCATGCTGTTTTTGAAGCTAAAATCAAGTGTGGATCATAATGTTAAGGAAAAATATAAAAGTCCGACTCCTGGTTGTAGCCTCAAAAACTGCATCAACAAAACACAAATGTGGAAACCCAGCCTTAAGCTGACCATACACTTTTAATAGGAGTTGGCCAAAAAGAATCGGGTATTTGAAACATCTGCCATCAGGGTCAGAGGGTGAAACATGTGCTTTCAGAGAGTCCAGAGGTCCTATGCATTACATGGTTTGCCTAACCCATCACAATTGGTAGGTTCAGCAGAAATATCTAATGTGTATGGTCAGCTTTAGTTTTCTGTCACCTGTAACATTTCTCTTACCTCACTTTTACAAACCTAGATAAACAGTGTTATCTACTGTAACAGAACAGTAACAAAGCTGCTCCACATATGGCATGTTCCCTCCAGGTATTTTAATAGGTAATAACTAGTTTTCTAGAAGGAAAAACTGGAGAAATAAATCCACCGTTACAAATTACAATCTGAATATAACTTTATTGGATATATGTATATAATCATGAAGTCATAAATTATTCCAACACCATAGAGAGCATAGGAGAGTGATTCATATTAGTGTTGATCATGAAGAGGGAATAATACATTGCTTTAAGCATCATAATTACTGGTTGCGATTTATCTGACAAATAGTATATGATATTTATATTGAATCCAATTATTTATTATTCATTTTGAGGCGGCAAAGGGTGAGCCAGGAGAAAATTGTGTAACATTATACAGTCAAATATGGCTTTTGATTTGTAATTCTTCATGTAACAAGGGATTACTAGTGAGTAATTTATTCAAGTGTCAATGGAATAACCATATTAGTTACAGCAGATATGGCCACTGGGTGACAGCACTGGATCTGCATGCTATATGTGATAACTGTTTTAGATATGAAAACCTGCAGGGATATATTCATTAGGTGTCTGCATCACACCTTGTCCTAGCAGCTAAGAAAAAGGAGATGGCTACTTGGACACTGTGCTGGATTGTGGATTAGTAAATTCAGGGCATAGTCAGTGAATGTTTGCCTTTTTAGTAAATGATGCTTGGGAAGATGTTGCAAGCAGGGCCAGATTATATTGAGGGCAAATAGATCATTCAGTATGGCTTCCACTATACAGTTCCTTCCAACCCTTCCCAGAAGAATAATATTCGTCTGGCAAAACTTATCTCCCGGTCTTGGTCATACTTCAGTCTGACATGCCTAATCTTGGTCCCCTCAACAGTAAACCGTAGGGGGGCAGTAGGACTGCTCTGATACATATTAGATTGCCTTTGGACTATGTTGACATGAGCCAAACTTGCCAATAATTATCTAATACTTGATAAATTGTGTAATATGCTAATTAGAAGTGTCCAAACTGAAATGGCAAATCCAGGTTTATTAACTGCTTTGAACATTTACTAATATATCCAGGGGCCAGGGCCCGTTTTAGACAAAGTGTGGCCCTGGGCAAAATTAAAAGTAGGGCCCCAAATGCTGATATACAAACAACACCATCATCTTCCAGTGGCAACCCCTTTAATAATGCCTCTTTTCTGACCCCAAAACAGTAATAACAACCCCCATTTTCCCACACACAATTCAAATGAGCACCTTTGTACCGCCTAATAGATTTTTGCACCCAGTCATCAGTTATTATAGCACCTCCTTATAAATAGTCCTTGCTTATAAATAATATTACACCTTTATTAGTAAGATCCCTTATAAATGATAACTAGTGCCCTGTATCAGTAATATTCCCCCTTATCTGTAATAGTTCCCCCTTATCAGTAACAGTCATCCCGTAAAATAATACTGCTCCCTTATACATGGTTCCCCCTTAGTAATAATAGCCCTCTCATAAATAATAGTTACCTTTATAAATAACAGTCCCCATTATGACTATTAGCCCCCTTTATAAATAAGCCCACTTAATAACAATTATACCCCCCCTTATAAATAATAGCTCCTCTTATAGATAATAGTTCACCCTATTAATAGCTCCCCTGTATATATAATTTCCCTTTATACTAGCCCCCTTATATGGCTAGTGGACCCACACAGTATAACATGCTCCACAATGGCCTCCACAAAGTAGAATAAACTCTCCACAGGGTTTCCCCAGTATAATGTTCTACAGTGGCCCCACAGAGTATAATATGCTTCTGAGAAGCCCCACACAATATAATACCCTCCACAGTGGCCCCACACAGTATAACAGGCTCCCCACACTGCCCCTTTCCCTTAGTATAAAGCTCCACAGTGGCCCACAGTACAATTTTCTCCCCAGAAGGCCCCCCTAGTATAATGCTCCACAATGTCCCCCAGTATATTGCTCCACAATGGCCCCACACAATATCATATGCTCCCCAGAGCATCCCCCTAGTATAATGCTCTACAGTGGCCCCACACAGTATAACATGCTCCACAATGGCCTCCGCACAGTATAATATACTCCCCAGAGTGGTTCCCCCAGTATAATGCTCTACAGTGGCCCCACACAGTATAATATGCTCCCCACACTGCCCCCCAGTTTAATATGCTCTCCAGAGGGCCCCCCAGTATAATGCTCCACAATGTCCCCACACAGTATAATATGCTCTCCAGAGGGCCCCCCCAGTATATTGCTCCAGAATGGCCTCACACAGTATAATATGCTCTCCAGTGGTCCCCCCCTCCCCGGTATAATGCTTCAGGTCCCTTCAGACCCCATAGTATAATAATCGGAGGCCCAGGGGAGGTAAGTGAAAATAACAAACAGTTATACTCACCTTGCCTTACCTCTCCTGGGCCTCCTCACGCTGCTCCGCTGTCACCACCACCGCCGGCTTCCTCTTCTCTGCAGCTGACGTCACTCATTCTAGACGTCATCACTGAGGCCTGTGATTGGGCCTGGCCTCAGCGGCGACGTTCGGAACGTGTGACGTCACCTGAAGTCCAGAAGATGACACCTGATGCCTAGGACAGGTGAGTAAAAATATTTGTCATTTTTACTCACCTCTGAAAGGGGCCCTGAGGCACATGACGCTGGGTCCCTTTCTGTTACTGATATGGCCGGGCATGACTCTAGGCAATTGCCCAGCTTGCCCCCCCCCCAACACCGGCCCTGCCAGGGGCGTAGCTATAGGTTCTGCAGAGGCAACAATCGCTACTGGGCACTGGAGCCTCAGGCAGCCTAAAGCCCTCTCTACAACATAGGAAGACACCAGTATCATAAATAGTGAATGGTAAGTGGGGCCCCGTTACATATTTTGCATTGGGGCCCAGGAACTTCAAGTTATGGCTTATTGGTTTGTTTTCTCATTATTAATTAAAATATTATTTCATTTCATCTTGCTAGTTTATGTAATCCAATTTTCATCGTAGATGGCCCAAACAAATATTATAAGCTTATCATTATGTTAAATAAATATGCACAAGAAAACATGAAATGTTGCATATTATTATTTGCAAAAATAGGAAAAGTATATGCAAACACACAAAAAGAAAATGTGGACCCAATTTTACTGCGCTCAGTAGAATTGAGCACAGTAAATTTGGGTCCACATTTTCTTTTTCTGCTTTCCCATATGCCTTTCCTATTTTTGCAACATTCCCTGGTTTCCTTGTGCCATTTGGAACCAAGGGTTAGGACCCCATTATTGCAGCACCTTGACAAAGCCGCTACACTGAAAACGCTACAGTTGAGTTACACACAACACCTCAAGGTAATTATCCATCTATGGGAAACTTGGGGTGAAATTGTTGGTACATCTAAAGGTTCCGCACAAAGGAGCGCCCTGTTGCATTTTTCTTTCCAGATTTACTTTGCATATTATTATTTGTCATTTTGTATGTCCACCTTAATGCAGTATGGTCTTTGGTGATCTTTTGGTGCACATACTAAACCTACTGCTTGCTACTGGACCACTACTCACTACTAGGAACATGAAAGCCTATGCCTATAGTACCCTTAAAGATATCCACTTTCAACATCAACATGTTCACTACCACTTCATCCAAACGGGGTCTTAGGAATTGCTGGGAGCCTCAGCAGTTGAAGCCTCAGTGATCATACATTTATCACCTTTCCTCTGGAATAGTGATAAATGCAGTTTCAGACTTAACCCCTCTAACTGCAATTCCTTGACTCATCATTGTTGGCATGTAAACAAAGACCAATGTGGGACTACAGGAGCATAGTGGGGTTTGGAGCTGCAAGGAATTTCCTTGTAAACATACAGTATATCTAAGACTAATTTTAAGGCTTGCACCATGCCTTTAGGCGTGACAGATGGGCTTAGGACATTTTTTTTGTTATGCCAGTAATTATGCAGATCTGTCATGATTAAAGGAGAGCTATCAGAAGTAAAATATAAAAGGCCCTTTTGTGTACATGAAAAGTGTGAAAAACATGTTTTTCAATAGCTTACTTTAGTCTCAGTACTTTAAGTGAATACTCACCTTTGCATAGCAAAATTCACTGCTGATTAACTTCTCAGTATATATTTACTGTATATAGCAGTCAGAGACCTTTTTTTTTATGCAGAGCTCCAAATCCCCAGCACAGACATAAATATAGCAGATGGCATAATGGATACCTGCAAACAACACTAGAGAAAGCTTACTGTAGTGCAAACGGCTTTATATTGCATTTAATAGTAAAGCATAACTAAACTTTCAAAGAACTTTTGATTTTCTGGCAGTATTTGTGTCATTAATACATTTTGTAATATACTTTATTGACACCCCTTATGGCTACTTTATTATTTCCCTTGCTTCTCACTGTGTACAGGCTTGTGTGTACTAAAGAGAAAATAAGGGTAGTGGATAGAGATGAGCGAATCGATTCTGCAGAAGTGGAATTTGATCCGAATTTCAGGAAATCTTCGATTCGCCACGATTCCGGATTTCCTGATGCTTCGTAGTAACGAATATTTAGTAAGGACCTTTGTGACATGAGATGGCCACATGATATTCTCTAGTGATGTGATTGGGTAGGCGTGTCTTTGCTTGTTAGCAGATCCTTCGACATGAATAAAAGTTGCCGGGGAGAGAGAGAGAGACATGACCGTTGCATCCAAGGGCTGACTGTACTCGTCCATAGACTTGTACTGAGGGGGTGCGTTCCTCACACTACAGCGCTATGGACGAGTACTGAGAGAGGGGGCATTCCTTACCGCCCAGCAATGACGCTAAGCTGTGAGGAACGCCCCCCACCAGTACTGTCAGGGAGGGCGTTCCTCAAAGCGCAGCTAGACTGTCAGGAACACCCTTCTGACGGTGAACCGTGAAACTAAGACCTCGGATATCTCCAGCGCACTGTCAGCTTTCTAGCGGTATGTAAAACAGCATATACATAAGGACGTAAAAGATCCTCTTTAAGACTCTATGCATAAAACTCTGAAGCTTCCTTTAGTGGTCATCATCTATTGTACATCTAGGTCTATAATGGAGATTTGAATAGCTTACCTTAATAAAATAGACCACTGACAACTAGAAAGATATGTTAACCCTTTCCCGACATCCGCCGTACTATTATAGCAGATGTCGGGTGCTTAAATATGGCGGGACCCGAGTAGCCGCCGTAACCGCCCGGGTTTCTGCTGTATTATACAGCAGACACCCGACACTAATGCCCGCGATCAGTGCCCGCAATAATCGCGGGCATTAACCCCTCTGGCGCCTCGGTCAAAGCTGAGCGAGGTGCCATTTTACCTGTTGCGCGCGGGCGCCGCTATTTTGCCGGGGGTCCCATTGCTATAACAGCTGGGAGCTTTCTGAAGGTTCCCAGGCCTGTCTTTCATTAACATAGAAGCCCCGTTTTTTTGCAGTGCATTGCAATGCGTTAGCATTGTAATGCATTGCATTAGTGATCAGACCCCCTGGGGTTCAAGACCCCTAGGGGGTCTAATTAATGCAAAAAAAAAAAAAATAAATAAATAAAAAATATTAAAAGTTCAAATCAGCCCCCTTTCCCTAGAACACATATAAAAGTAGTTAAATACTGTGAAACACATACACATTAGGTATCCCTGTGTCCAAAAAACGCCCGGTCTACAAATCTATAAAAATATTTTTCATGTACGGTAAACGCAGTAGTGGGAAAAAAAAATCGCCGCCGTTTTTTCAATGTTTTGCCTCTGATAAAAATTTGAGTAAAAAGTGATCAAAGCAATAGTAATTCCCCAAAATGGTATAACTAAAAAGTACATCTAGTCCCACAAAAAACCTCTGCATCCCCGTACATGGAAGTATAAAAAAGTTACGGGTGTCAGAATATGGCGACTTTTAAAAAAAAAAATATTTTTGCACAGTTTTGGATTTTTTTGTTAAGGGGTTAAAATGTAAATAAAACCATATAAATTTGGTATCCCCGGAATTGTACCGAAACATAGAATACATATAACATGTCATTTTGGCTGTAGAGCGAACACCATAAAAACGAAGCCTGTAAAAAAGTCGCACAAATGCATTTTTTCTTCAAATCCACCCCATTCGGAATTTTTTTCCAGCTTCCCAGTACATTGTACAGAATAATAAATGGTAGCATCATGAAAAAAAATTTGTCCTGCAAAGACCTCATATGGCTCTGAGAACAAAAAAATAAAAAAGTTATTGGGTTTGGAAATCAGTCAGCACTGAATTTGTGCTAATAATGACATGGTATTAAAATTTAAGCATTTGTATTGAACATAGGTAGCATGCAGGTAGTGTACTATTATGTCCTCATGACATCTGTCAGTGCTCTGGTCTGCCTTGCCATAATGATGTGGATTCAGATCACGGTTTACAGCAGTGATTCAGATCATATAGTAATCTACATATTTGCATGTACACACGTGGACAAAATTGTTGGTACCCCTCGTTTAATAAAAGAAAAACCCACAATAGTCACAGAAATAACTTGAATCTGACAAAAGTAATAATATATACTGTAAAAACATGTTGACAAGCCACAAAGATTCTGGGAGAATGTCCTATGGACAGATGAGACAAAAATCGAAAATTTTTGGCAAGGCACATCAGCTCTATGTTCACAGACGGAAAAATGAAGCATATCTTAAAAAGAACACTGTCCCTACTGTGAAACATGGAGGAGGCTCTGTTATATTCTGGGGCTGCTTTGCTGCATCTGGCACAGGGTGTCTTGAATCTGTGCAGGGTACAATGAAATCTCAAGACTATCAAGGGATTCTAGAGAGAAATGTGCTGCCCAGTGTCAGAAAGCTTGGTCTCAGTCGCAGGTCATGGGTCTTGCAACAGGATAATGACCCAAAACACAGCTGAAAACACCCAAGAATTGATAAGATGAAAACATTGGACTATTCTGAAGTGGCCTTCTATGAGCCCTGACCTAAATCCTATTGAGCATCTTTGGAAGGAGCTGAAACATGCCGTCTGGAAAAGGCACCCTTCAAACCCGAGACAACTGGAGCAGTTTGCTCATGAGGAGTGGCCAAAATACCTGTTGAAAGGTGCAGAAGTCTCATTGACAGTTACAGGAATCGTTTGATTGCAGTGATTGCCTCAAAAGGTTGTGCAACAAAATATTAAGTTAAGGGTACCATCATTTCTGTCCAGGCCTGTTTCATGAGTTTTCTTTTTTTTAAAAATTCTCTTGAAGCATGGTTGAAAAGCAATGTCTGACTTTCATTTGTTCATTTTCATAGAATTTTTAGATATTATTACTTTTGTCGGATTCAAGTTATTTCTGTGACCATTGTGGGTTTTTCTTTCATTAAACGAGGGGTACCAACAATTTTGTCCACGTGTGTATGTTGATAAGCATGATTACCTTTCATTCACATGACTAAGTGTCACCCGTGAAATTCGGTCCGCGTGTGTGCTGAATTTACTGGCATGAACATCATGCTGGGACAGGGGCTCCTGGCATAATAGTTATCTACAATGCTAGGAGTCCCTGTCTCGGAACGACATCCGTATAGATATAATAGAGGCAGAAACTTTCGGTGAAAAACACTGCGGAGAAAAAAACATGATGTGTTTGTCTTGTATGCGTTTTTGGCTGCGTCTCGCTCCGTGGGGCCTTAGCCTCAAATGCACTATTTTTCAGGCACTGTCATAAAGCATTTTATTGTGTATTCTGTTTACATTTATGTATGGATTTGGGTGTATTTAGCCATATTATGGCCACTAGTCCTAGACTGACCATGGGTCTGATGACTTGTGCTTACAGCATGATAAGAGTCTTTAATGCAGTCATTCTGGGTCATGTGTGCCCGTCGCTATTATGCATGTCTGAAACTCACTTAAAGGGAATCTGTCACCAAGATGAAGCATATCAAATCAGCAACACATATAGGTCCGACTTACCTGAATGTAACACCTTTCCCCCCCCCTCCATTGCAGAGATATTAATTTATTTCCCAAATTAGCAGTCTTGAGCAGCGAGGTTAACTATGTTGCGCCAAACTGCTAAATCCCACACTGCTCTAAAACACCCCCGTGAATACGAGAACACAAGGCTAGATGAGATTTCAGCATAGCTTCCAGGCCCAGTTTCTTGCTCAAAGAGGGGAAGGAGGACATATTAGGTGGTGTAGGGTGTAGCAGTTTTGAGCAATGGAGCCTCCCTCGGTGCTCCAGATTGCACAATTGCATATTGCGAAATAAATGAATATCGTGGCAAGGGCAACATCTGCAAGGAGTTTGTATGTTCTCCCCGAGTTTGCATCGGTTTCCTCCGGATACTCGTGTTTCCTCCCACACTCCAAAGACATACTGATAGGGAATGTAGATTGTGAGCCCTATATGGGACAGTGACGGTCAATGTCTGTAAAGTGCTGCAGAATATGATGGCGCTATATAAGTAAGCATAATAAATAAATAAATAAACTATGGGGTACGCAGGTTTCCATGGTTAACCGCTTTAAGCGGATTAGGTTTTTGTTCTTTGGGTTTTTTTGGGTTTCCCAAGCGTACCCAAAAAATGAAACCCAGGCGCAGGTGTGCACATAGCATCAACATGTCATTTAATGCTGCGTGTCTGGCTACGGTTTGCTGAAGGCCATGCCGAAAACCAACCATTTTCTGCTCACTTTTGCCGTGAATGGGTCCGCTGCGGGATGTATGTGATGGTAGTTTGAAGTTAAGCATAATGATTGAATGTATTGCACGCTGATCTAAAAAGCTGTAGATGAGCTTTATTAAACTACACTGAAGCTGATTTCTCTTATAATCCATGACAGATTTGGTTCTGACCTAAGGGTGTATTCACACACAACGTAATTTTGCAAAAACTGCATAGCGGTTTTTGATGCAGCAATAGCCAGGATATGATTTAACAGCAATAAAAGATATAAAGGAACAGTTTATGGTTTTTCTTGTTGTTGGATTTACTTTTGGCTTAGGTTAAAAAAAACAAAAAATTTCATCTAAAAGTGTAGTACTGTTTTGTTTTTTTTGTTTTTTTTAAATGCTATGTGTGAAAACACCCTTAGGCCGAGGTTCCATGTTGCAAAAACTCTGCATTTTACAGTACCTGCAAAGTGGATGGGATTCTGGCAGCAGAAAAGCTGTGTTTTCAAAAACATTCGAAAAATTTCAATTACACCTGCAGAAACTGTGGTGTATGGGTATAATAGGGGCACAAAGTCCACAGAGTAAAACTCTGCGGACTTTCTGTCAAAAACACAGCAGATTTTGATGTAGTGTTTTGAACCAAAGCCAAGAGTGGCTACAATAGGAATGGAAAATATAATGGAATCTCTTATACTTCTCCCTTGCTGCTCAGTCCATTCCCAGCTTTGGCTCAAAATGCAGCAAAATCTCCATTGACACTGCATTGGCGGGTAATTGCAGGAGTTCTGAGGTGAAAAATTTGATCCCCAAAATATTACTCCATTTTACAAACTACACCCCTCAAGGAATTTTTCAAGGAGTATAGCATTTGGAGCCAGAGAATGCTTCCCAAAAATTAACATGCAAAGTGAAAATTTAAATTTTCAAATAAATATAATAATTTATGGCATGGGGCTTAAAGGTCCTGTTGCTTTCCTCACATAATGGATTTTTAACTTTGTCTCAATATGTGCATTTTACGTATTTTTTATTCTGTGGCATTAATTTATGTTAACAATAAATTGATGACTTTGGCTATTTGTTGTGTATTTGGTTTTTTGGCCCTTCTCGTTGGAGCCAGTTTTGGATGTTCTGCCAGAGCTCCATTTTTCAATTCTGACATGTCACTTTATATGACAATAACTCTGAAATGCTTTAACCCCTTAATGCAAAATGACGTACCGACACGTCATAGGAGTGAATGCTGAGCTGCGATCGCGGGTGTTAACCCCTTAGATGCTGCGGTCAAACATGACCGTGGCATCTAAGGGGTTGCGCTATAATAAACCCCCCCCCCCCCCCGGCACCCTCTGCAGCGAGATCGGGGGGTGCCGTTATGAATTTTCTGCAGCCCGGAGTCTACCCAGTGACCCCAGGCTGCTAGGACCCCCAAGTACCTGGTTGATCCGGCCGGGACCTCCAGGAAGTCAGTCTATGCGTCTGCATAGACTCACTTCCTATATAGACTATAGTACTGAACCAGCGATCAGAGCATCGGTGGTTCAGGTGTCCTTATAGGACAACTAAAAAATGTAAAAAAAAAGTTAAAAAAAAAAGTTATAAAGCCCCAAAAATTCCCTTTTCCTATATAAAATGAATTATATAAAAAAAACCCTAAAAATTAATAAAAACAATACATATTTGGTATTGCCGCGTCCGTAACAACCTGTACAATAAAACAGAAACAATATTTAACCTACATGGTGAACGTAGGAAAAAAAAAACGGAAAAAAACGCTGGAAGTAATGATTTTTCACCATCTTACCTCACAAAATATGCTAGAAAAAGTGACCAAAAAGTTATATGTACCCCAAAATAGTATCAATAAAAAGCACAGGTTGTCCCGCAAAAAATAAGCCCTCAACCAATTCTGTAAACCCAAAAATAAAAATGTTACGCCTCTCAGAATATGGCAATGCAAAAATAATTGATTTCTTTCCCCAAATTGTTTTTTGTTCTGCAAAATTAGTATCGCATAAAAAAACAATATAAATGAGGTATCGCTGTAATCGTACCAACCCGCAGAATATAGGTAATATGTTACTTATGCTGTACACTGCATGGCGAAAAATTTTAAAAGTAAAACGCAATTCCAGAATTGATGAGTTTTTTTAAATCCACCAAATGAAGAGTTAATAAAATGTATTCAATAAGTTGTAGGTGCCCAAAGCGTCATTACAAAGTGCATCTCATACAACAAAAAAACAGCCCTCATATGGCCACATTACCAAAAAAATAAAGAAAATATATAGCTTCTACAATGTGAAGACAAAACCCCCCAAAATCGCCAAATCATTAGAACACAACTGGCTGCAGTAGGAAAGAAATGTATAAGCTGTGCAAGCTTATATTAGGGTACAAACCAGATTTAAAGCTTACAAGGGAAAAGACACCAGAAGTGACCCCCAGAGTGACCACCCCAATAATAGGAACTACTGGGGATATAGTAGGGAATTTGGTGTTCCCAATGTACTCCGCACAGCTTACATATTCACTCTTCACCATCCGCTGTGCATTCACGTCTGGGATACTAATGCCCACTACACCCCTTGATAAATTCTTTGAGGGGTGCAGTTTTCAAAATGGGGTCTCTCCTTAGGGGATTCCACTTTTCTGGCACCTAAGAGGGTCTGCAAATATGACATGGCGTCCAGATATCAAACATCTAAATCTGCACTCCAAAAGCAACATAGCGCTCCTTTACATCTGTGCCCTGCTGTGTGCTCAAAGTGCAGTTTATGTCCACATGTATGATACTGGTATACGCAGGATAATGTACTTAATGTCATATCTGGGTATAAACTGATATTTGGGCACAGCCGGGCACAGAAGGGAAGGGGCGTTATTTGGTTTTGGGCGCACAGATTTAGACGGTTTGGTTTTTGGACGCCATGACACTTTTGCAGAACTCTTGAAATGCTAGTAAATTGGACTCCCCTGAGATGTGACCCCATTTTGGAAACTACACCCCTGAAGGGATTTATCCCAGGGTACAGTGAGCATTTTTAACCCCCAAGTGTTGCTATAATTCAATTTACAGAAATGAATACGCAGCTGAGAAAATGGCAATTTTTCCAGGAATCCATCATTTCGGTGCGTAATATGTTGTGCCCGGCTTGTATCAGAGAAAAATTCTCCAAAAGCTGTTGTGCCCAGGATACCCACTTAACAGTTTTTGAAGTGTTTGTCTCTACTGACACAAGCTGGGCACTGAAATACCGTATCTCTGGAAAAATTGCAATTTTCACTTTTCATTATCAGCTGCGCATTCATTTCTGGAAATTAAATTAATGCAATGCTCAAGGGTTAAAAATGCTCACTACCCCACTTGATAAATCCCTTGAGGGGTGTAGTTTCCAAAGTGGGGTCACAAGTCTGTGGATTCCACTTTACTGGCAATTCAGGGGCTCTGCAAGAGTGGCATGGGGTCCAAAGACCAAAATAGCTTTTTTTCCCGTCTGTGCCCAAATAGCAGTTTATACCCACATATGACATTGTTAAGTACGTTATCCTGGGTACAACAATGTCATACATGTGGGCATAAACTGCTGTTTGGGCACACAACAGGGAACAAATGTGAAGCTTCTGTGAGCGTTATGTGCTTTTGGATCGCAGATATAGATTGTTGGTTTTTGGATGCCATGTAACGTTTGATACCCTAAAATTGCACTACAAAATGGGGTCACTTCTTGGGGAATTCCAGTTTACTGGCACCTCGGGGCTCTGCAAAAACAACATGGTGTCCAGAAAGTCCCTCTAAATCTATACTCCTAAAGCTAAAAAGCGCAGTGCTCATTCCCTTCTGAGTCCTGCTGTGTGCCCAAGCAGCAGTTTACGCCCATATATACAACTTTTTTGTCCCCAGGATAGTCCACTTAATAGTTTTAGGAGTGTATGTCTCTGATGACACAAAGTGGGCACAACATATTGGGCACTGAAATGGCATTTTTCTATAAAAATTTCAAATTTCACTTTGTACATTAATTTTTGGAAAGCAGTCTTGAACTGATAATACTCCTTTAGAAATTCTTTGAGGGGTGTAGTTTCTAAAATGGGGTCACTTTTTGGGGGGGGGGGTTTCCATTGTATTGGTACTTTAGGAGCTCTGCAAATGCGACATGGCACCTGAAAACTATTCTAGCAAAATCTGCCCTCCAAAAGCCAAATAGCGCTCTTTCCATTCTGAGCCCCGCCATGTACCCATATAGCAGTTTACAACCACATATGGGGTATTGGTGTGTTCAGGAGAAATTGTGCAACAAAATGTGGGTTGTTTTTTCTTCATTAACCCCTTGTAAGAATGAAAAATTTGAGACTAAATGGACGGTTTATAGGGAAAAAAAAAATAATTTTTTTAGGTCCCAATGCTAATAAAATCTGTGAAACAGCTGTGAGGTAAAAATGCTCACTATACCCCTTGATAAATTCTATAAGGGGTGTAGTTTCCAAAATGGGGACACTTTTTAGGGGTTTCCATTGTACTGGTAATTTAGGGGCTCTGCAAATATGACATGGCACCCGAAAAATATTCCAGCAAAATCTGCCCTCTAAAAGTCAAATAGTGCTCTTTCCATTCTGAGCCTCGCCATGTACCCATACAGCAGTTTGTAAGCACATATGGGGTATTCACGTGTTCGGGAGCAATTGTTTAACTAACTGTGGTGTGTTTTTTCTTTATTAACCCCTTGTAAAAATGAAAAATTTGGAGCTAAATTGACAGTTTATTTAAAAAAAAAAAGTAATTTTTCATGTTCACGTCCCAGTGTTAATAAAATCTGTGAAACAGCTGTGGCATCAAAATGCTCACTATGCACCTTGATATGTGCTGTGAGGGGTGTAGTTTCCAAAACGGGGTTACTTTTGGGGGTTTCCATTGTATTGGTACTCTAGTTGCTCTTCAAATGCGACATGGCACCTGAAAACTGTTCCAGCAAAATCCACCCTCCAGAAGCCAAATAGTGCTCTTTCCATTCCGAGCCCTGCCATGTACCCATACAGCAGTTTGTAACCACATATGAGGTATTCACGTGTTCAGGAGCAATTGTTTAACAAACTGTGGGGTACTTTTTCTCCTTTAATCCCTTGTGAAAATGAAAACACTGCGGATAAAGTGACGTTTTAGTAATTTTTCATTTACTCATCCCAATGTTAATAAGATCTGTGAAACGGCTGTGGGGTCAAAATGCTCACTATACCCCTTGATAAATTCTATCAGGGGTGTAGTTTCCAAAATGGGGTCACTTTTGGAGGGTTTCCATCATTTTGGTACACTAGGGGCTCTGCAAATGAGACATGGCACCCGAAAACTATTCCAGCAAAATCCTCTTTTCAAATGCCAAGTTTCACTCCTTCCCTTCCGTGCGCTGTTGTGTGCCCAAACATTAATTTACACCCACATGTTGGGTATTTCTGTGCTCGGGAGAAATTGCATGACAAACTGTGATATGCATTTTCTCATTTAACCCATTGTGAATGTGTTAATTTTAAGACTAAATGAATGTGTTAGTGAAAAAAAATGAAATGTCTAAATTTTACCTCCATATTGTTTTAATTCCCATGAAATGTTTAAAGGGTTAACAAACTTCTGAAATGCTGTTTTGAATTATTTGAGGGGTGCAGTTTTGAAAATGGGGTAATTTATGGTGGTTTCTAATATATAGGCCTTTATAATCCTCTTCAGAACTGAAGTGGTCCCTAAAAAATTATTTTGGGAGATTTTCTTGTAAATCTGGAAAGTCACTGTTACACTTGTAAGCCTTCTAACAGCCAAAATAAATTAAACGACGATTAAAAGATGATGCCAATATAAAACAGAGATATGGTAGATAATATTTATTAATGTATTTGGGTGGTATAACTATCTGTCTGATAAGCAGAGCATTTCACATTTTGAAAATTGTGATTTTTTTTCCCAAATTTCCATCAAATTCCCTATTTTTTTTTATAAATAAATTCAAAAATATTGATCAATGTTTACCACTAACTTGAATTACAATGTGTCACGAAAAAAACAATCTCAAAATCACTTGTTTAAGTTAAAGCGTCTCAAAGTTATTGCCATATAAATTGACACGTCAGTTTTGAAAAATGAGGCCTGGTCATTAACGCACTTTTAGGCCCGGTCCTTTTACTTATACTAGTGATTTTGAGAATGTTTTTCTTGATACATTGTACTTTATGTTAGTGGTAAACTGTGGTCAATATTTTTTGCATATGTTTTCGAAAAAATAAGAAATAATGAAAATTTGGAAAATTAGCTATTTTAAAAATGTGAAATGCTCTACTTTTAAGACAGATAGTCATAGCACCCAAATTAATTAATAAATTTTATCTACCATATATCCCATTTTTAGAGACCACTTCAGTTCTGAAGGGGATTTTAAGGACCATATATTAGAACCCCCCCCCCCCCCAAAAAAAAAAACTACACCCATAAAATAATTCAAAACAGCTTTGAGGTATTTTGTTAACTCTTTAAGCTTTTCAATATTACGTTCATTTAGCCCAAATATTTACACATTCACAAGGGCCTAAGGCCCGGTTCACATCTGTGTTCGGGTTTCCGTTTGGGGAGTCCGCTTGGGGATCCCCGAATGGAAACCTATACGCATAAAAAAGTGGTTTACCTGGGAAACTCACGGAACCAATAGACTATAATGGGGTCCGTGTGGTTTCCGCTCGGTTTTCACATGAAACATGCGGAGAGAAAAGTGCTGCTTGCAGCTTGCGCAATAGAGATGGAGTGTCAGCTACAGCACAAAGCCGGGACTCCGGCTCTTTTAGGCACACGCAGGCAGACAACACAGAAGGAGGAGGAGCCATTCCCCACAGGAGGAAGTCTGGAAGGAAGAGAGGTTGGCATGATAAGGCAGAGGAGTGGAGTAGTAGTGACGTTCCATTTCCGGAAACGGGGAAACGGATCGTCATCGGATAGCCAGAAAATGTCTCTGTGGCGGTCACATGATATTGGTAATTATAAATTTTTGCTGAATTATGTAATTTAGAAAGTAGGTGGGGGGAGGGTGTTTAGATTAGTCTAGGAATTTATATTTATCCAGGACAACCCCTTTAAAGGAGAAAAAGCACCCCACAGTTTGCTTCACAATTTCTTCTGAACACAGAAATACTCCATATGTGGTTGTAAACTGCTGCATGGGTACATGATGGGGCTTGGAAAGGAAAAAAACACTATTTGGCTTTTGGAGCGAAAGTTTTGTTGGAATAGTTTTTACGTGCCATGCTGTATTTGCAAAGCCCCTAAAGTACCAGTACATTTGAAACCCCATTTTGAAAACTACACCCCTCAAGGAACTTATCAAGGGGTATAGTGAGCATTTTGATTCCACAGTTGTTTAACCAATTTTATTAACATTGGAACATGATAATGAAAAATTACATTTTACCCAGTAAAATGTTACTGTCTCCCCAAATGTTTCATTTTCACAAGGGGTTAAAGGAGGTGAACTCCAAAATTTCATACACAATTTCTTTTAAGTAGTGAAATACCCCAGATGTGGATAAAAACTACTGTTTGGGCACAGAACAGGGCACAGAAGACAGGGAGCGCCATCAGGCTTTTGGACGGCAAAATTATTTTCAGGTGCAATGATGCATTTGCAGAGTCCCTAAGGTGCCAATGCAGTGGAGACTATTAAGAAGTAACTTCATTTCAGAAACTTCACCCCTCAAAAAAATTATCAAGGTCTATAGTGATCATTTTGGCCCCAGAGATACTTTCTAAACAGAAATGTGTAGCAGATGGTGCAAAATAAAAATTGAAATGTTCCCAGATATGCTATTTCACTGCCTGATATGTCATGCCTAGCTTGAAACACTGTAAAAAGTCAGCTCTTCAGTTATTATGCTCTGTTTTTTGATTTTGGAAACACACTACATGCAGACGTAATGTTCTGCCTGGAAATGCAACAGGGCTTAGAAGTGAAAGAGCACTATGCACATTTGAGGTTTTGTTATTTGCACTGCATAGGCAGGTAATTGCAGAAGTTCTGAGGTGACATTAAAAAAATGATCCCCAAAATACAGCCCCAATCCAATAAAGTTGGGATGTTGTGTAAAACATAAATAAAAACAGAATACAATAATTTGCAAATCCTTTTCAACCTATATACAATTAAATACACTACAAAGACAAGATATGTAATGTTCAAATGGATAAACTTTATTGTTTTTTTGCAAATATTCACTCATTTTGAATTTGATGCCTGCAACACGTTCCAAAAAAGCAGGGACAGGGGCAACAAAACACTGGGAAAGTTGAGGAATGCTCAAAAAACACCGGTTTGGAGCATTCCAGAGGTGAACAGGTTAATTAGAAACAGGTGAGTGTCATGACTGGATATAAAGGGAGCATCCCCGAAAGGCTCAGTCGTTCACAAGCAAGGATGGGGCGAGGTTCACCACTTTGTTACCAACTGCCTGAGCTAATACTCCAACGGTTTAAGAACAACGTTTCTCAACGTACAATTGCAACAAATTTAGGGATTTCATCATCTACAGTCCATAATATCATCAAAAGAGTCAGAGAATCTGGACAAATGTCTGCAAGTAAGTGGCAAGGCTGAAAACCAACATTGAATGCCCGTGACCTTCGATCCTTCAGGTGGCACTGCATTAAAAACCAACATCGTTCTGTAACGGATATTACCACATGGGCTCAGAAATACTTCAGAAAACCATTGTCAGTGAACACAGTTCGTCGCAACATCTACAAGTGCAAGTTAGAACTCTACCATGTAAAGCGAAAGCCATATATCAACAACACCCAGAAACGCCGCCGGCTTCTCTCAGCTCATTTGACATGGACTGACGCAAAGTGGAAAAGTATCCTGTGGTCTGATCAGTCCACATTTCAAATTGTTTTTGGAAATCATGGACGTCGTGTCCTCCGGGCCAAAGAGGAAAAGGACTGTCCGGATTGTTATCAGCACAACATTCAAAAGCCAGCATCTCTGATGGTATGGGGGTGTATTAGTGCCCATGGCATGGGTAACTTGCACATCTGTGAAGGCACCATTAATGCTGAAAGGCACATACAGGTTTTGGAGCAACATATGCTGTCATCCAAGCGACGTCTTTTTCAGGGATGCCCCTGCTTATTTCAGCAAGAACATTCTGCACGTGTTACAACAGCAAGGCTTCATAATAAAAGAGTGCGGGTACTAGACTGGCCTGCCTGCAGTCCAGACCTGTCTCCCATTGAAAATGTGTGGCGCATTATGAAGCACAAAATACGCCAACGGAGACCCCGGACTGTTAAGCAACTAAAGTTGTACATCAAGCAAGAAGGGGAAAGAATTCCACCTACAAATTTGCTGAGGTAATCTGGAGAAATTTCACCCCATGCTTCCAGAAGCCCCTCCCACAAGTTGGATTGGCTTGATCGGCACTTTTTGTGTACCATACGGTCAAGCTGCTCCCACAACAGCTCAATGGGGTTGAGATCTGGTGACTGCGCTGGCCACTCCATTACAGATAGAATACCAGCTGCCTGCTTCTTCCCTAAATAGTTCTTGCATAATTTGGAGGTGTGCTTTGGGTCATTGTCCTGTTGTAGGATGAAATTGACTCCAATCAAGCTCTGTCCACAGGGTATGGAATGGCGTTGCAAAATGGAGCCTTCCTTATTCAAAATCCCTTTTACCTTGTACAAATCTCCCACTTTACCAGCACCAAAGCAACCCCAAACCATCACATTACCTCCACCATGCTTGACAGATGGCGTCAGGCACTCTTCCAGCATCTTTTCAGTTGTTCTGCATCTCACAAATGTTCTTCTGTGTGATCCAAACACCTCAAACTTCGATTCGTCTGTCCATAACACTTTTTTCCAATCTTCCTCTGTCCAATGTCTGTGTTCTTTTGCCCATATTAATCTTTTCCTTTTATTAGCCAGTCTCAGATATGGCTTTTTCTTGGCCACTCTGCCCTGAAGGCCAGCATCCCTGAGTTGCCTCTTCACTGTAGACGTTGACACTGGCGTTTTGCGGGTACTATTTAATGAAGCTGAGTTGAGGACCTGTGAGGCGCTGATTTCTCAAACTTGAGACTCTAATGTACTTGTCTTGTTGCTCAGTTGTGCAGCGGGGCCTCCCACTTCTCTTTCTACTCTGGTTAGAGCCTGTTTGTGCTGTCCTCTGAAGGGAGTAGTACACACCGTTGTAGGAAATCTTCAGTTTCTTGGCAATTTCTCGCATGGAATAGCCTTCATTTTTAAGAACAAGAATAGACTGTCGAGTTTCACATGAAAGCTCTCTTTTTCTGGCCATTTTGAGAGTTTAATCGAACCAACAAGTGTAATGCTCCAGATTCTCAACTAGCTCAAAGGAAGGTCAGTTTTATAGCTTTTCTAACCAGCAAAACTGTTTTCAGCTGTGTTAACATACTTGCACAAGGGTTTTCAAGGGTTTTCTAAACATCCATTCCCTAACGTCCCACCAGCAGCACAATATTGGGTATTTCTGCCCCTGTGTGCTGGTAGGACAGAATGGAATTTTTAATGAACAACAAATAGTTAACCGTAACCCATCCCCCTTCTCAATATAAGGAAGGAAGTACCAACCCCCCAGCGTGTTTTTTTCTGTCCTGTGTTGGTGGGACAGTTGGAGGGAAGGTTATACAGTACCTTCCCTATAGTGAGGTTATTCCGATTTCTGAATGTTTGAGTTTGTTTTGTCTATCCTCCTGTGAGGACTCTTTTCTGTCTTTGGTTCCTGCTAGAACAAAATTCAAAGGTTAAAACTCCTTGTCTGTCTTTCCTGCCTCTGCTGCTTAGTCTGCTTAGCTGCAGTGAAAGGCCTTTTTTCAGCTGTTGCTTATAATGGGTGAGTGTCCACGCTGAACCCTTTGTGGTTATGTAAGCCTTGCACTTACATTCCTTGTCTTATTGCGATGCAGGGCGTTTCCTGCTACTTCTCTCCAGCTCCCGTGTGTGGGGGCTTCGGAGTCAAGAGTACGCTGGCTTGCATGCGTGATGACATCTTTGAACCTCCTTCAGGTGAGCTACTAGGTAATGTTCTTTTCTCTTAACTTCCGCCATTTATTTTATAAAATCTGTGCGGGGTAGCTTGTTTTCTTTCAAAAAAAAAAAAAAAGCTGAAGAGAAATAAAGGACTTTTATTTTCTGTGCAACCTGTCTCAGGTATTGGGAGAGTCTTTGCTCTCCATTTCTTCTATATAAGTCTGCTGCTTTCCTTTCCTCTGCCTCTTTGTTGTTTGGCAGAGAGTGTGCATGCTGGGCATTCTAGTTCAACAGACTTGTACTGTTGCGTTTTTTTCTGGCTTTCTTGCTATTTACTCTTACACTTGCAGTAAGATGTCTTCCTCTGCGTCTGGTGGTAATGAATCCTCCAGCTAAGTCTGTGTCTAGGCACATACATATAAACAGTTGCTCCTGTGAAATTCCCTTGCCTGATGGTTGCAATTTCAATACATGTCACCAGTGCTGCTTGAGCAGCCCAAAGGCTCAGTGGTTGACACTGCAGCCTCACAGCGCTGGAGTCCTGGTGACATCTGCGGAGAGTTTGTGGTTCATCCTATGTTTGCGTGGGTGTACTCCAGTTTTCCTCCCACAGTCAAAGGCTTGCTGGTGGGGGGTATGGATTGTGATATATGGGACAGTGACTGGCTATGTCTGTGGAGCGCTGTGGAATATGATGGCGCTTCTGTCATACGATCTGATGAGGTATTCAGGATCACAAAGGAAGCTAATTCTTCATCTGAGGATTCAGATACGAATATAGAAAAAACGCTTTTTCCTCTGGAGAAAGTTCAGAAATTACGGAAGTCCATCAGGTCAAGGGACCATGATGTTGACCTTGGGGAAGCCTCTAGTTCCACCTCTAGGAGGCCTAGGGCCTTCAGTCTGGACGACGTGCTTAAAAGAGCTGAGTGAGAACACCCAGAGAAGACCTGCGTGTTATCCCAGAGGTTTAAGACACTCTTCCCAATAGCTGAGGACCAGTTGGGTCCACCACCTAAGCTTGTCATGGCAGTCTCCAAATTGTCCAGGCGAACACTTGTACCCTCTGAGGGCGGGTCTAGCCTTCAGGACCCCATTGACCACCGGGCAGAGTGCTCCCTAAGGAAAGAAAAAGAGCTGAGGATCAGTTGGGTCCATCACCTAAGCTTGTCATGGCAGCCGCCAAATTGTCCAGGCGAACACTTGTAGCCTCTGAGGACGGGTCTAGCCTTCAGGACCCCATTGACCACCGGCAGAGTGCACCCTAAGGAAAGAGTATACGGCTTTCTCTGCACAGTGTTTGATTGGTATTGCTTTCTAGTAAGGTAGCTAAGAAGCTGTGCCCAGGCCTCACTTCATTAAAAAGAGATATTGATTTGGGGGACTCTAAGGATGAATTGTTGTCCTCTTTGAAGGGTATAGCCCTTGAGGCGGATTACCTCAATGAAACCTCTTTTTTCAGGTGAAGTTAGCTGCCAAGTCTAGGGCCTTGACTTCTGCTGCCCGTCGCCCCCTACGGATTATGCCTCAAAATGTAATATTTGCCGGCAGAACACGATACAAGGACTAGAGGGAAAGGAAGGAAAGTCTTTCCACAGTCCTTCTGTGGACAGGGCAGACAGCGTCGTAGAGGACAGTCTCCTCAAAGACCGCCACCTGCAAGAGGTCACGTGTGGACGTTCTAGGTTCCTGAGAGGGAACTCCAACCGTCTTTTTTTCCGTGAGGACAGGAAAATCAGAAAGCCAAATTTCTGACTATTACCTTCTCCCTCCCTCCAAGACATAAGTTCCTGTGGGGATAACAGATCATGGGTCTTGGAGATAATCAGGTCCGGTTTTGGCATAGTTTTTTCTTTGCCTCCCCAGGACAGTATTATACAGACCTCTCGCCTCCCTGCTGTCCATCACAACGTCAAGGGTCTGGAATTTATTCCTCAGTGTTTCTGGTTCCAAAACCTTCACGAGACTGGTTGATGATAATAGACCCACAATACCTCAGCAGAGCTATCTAGGGAAAAATTTCCGTATGGTAACGTCTGTGAAATTCATTCTCCAGCAAGGAGATTTCATGGCTACTCTGAACCTAAAGGACGTGCACCTCCACGTCCCTATTCTTCCTGCTCACAGGAAATACCTAAGAATTGCAGTGGTTGTAGAGGGTAGGCTGAAGACACCTCCAATTCACCACACTTCCAGTTGAGATATAACGTCAGCACCCTACGTATTCACCAAGGTGGTATCCACGGAAGCTGAGTCACTGAGAATCCAGAGGTTCACTTGTGTTCCTTATCTGGAAGACTGGCTGTTAAAAGTCTCTCAAGAGAAGGCCTACTACAGCATCTATTCATCACAATGAATTTCCTCCAACAATTGGGGTGGATTATAAATTGGAGAAAGTCCCAAATATTACCAGCAACCCAGAAAACATTTCTAGGGTTCATACTTGATTCAGGCCTAATGAAAATATCTCTTCCTCCCTCCAGAAGGGAAAGAATCATTAAGGCCGCAAAATTCCTGCTGGCTTCTCGGCCAATCACCATCAGGACAGGCATAAAGTTTTGGGATTGATGTTATCAGCTGCAGAAGCAGTCCCTTGGGAAGTCCTGTCAGCCTGGAATCGCAAAACCAGCGGTCTAGACGTTTTTTCCTGTCTCAGGAAGTCTGCTTCTCTCTCAAGTGGGGGATTTGGCTAAAAAAGCGGAAAGTCCACGGTCCAGCCTTGCTGGACCCTGTTGACTACAGATGCATCACTCACAGGTTGGGGAGTCCACCTGAATGAGTTTCTGGCCCAAGGGCATTGGAATTCCCTCGAGAAGATGATGTCATCCAATTGGAGAGAACTCCGAGCAGTACTACTGGCACTGCTTCACTTTGCCGACCAGTTGAAGGACAAGGCAGTCCGTGTAAGATCGGACAATATAACGACCGTCCTTTATTTAAACAAACAGGGAGGAACTCGGTCACAACCTCTTCTAAGCGAAGTGGGGAAGGCTTGAGTTGGGCAGAGAAGAACTTAACCCATCTTTCTGCCGTACATATCCGAGGGTCACTCAGTGTAGTGCCGGATCAATTGAGTCGTGGCATCACTGTCCAGGGGAATGGTCTCTCCATCCAGAAGTCTTTCAAGCAATCACCCTGAAATGGGGTCATCCAGAGATAGACCTGATGACAAGCAGACTCAATGTCAATGTCTATACAAGGAGGACAATCCCTTGGCTGTGGATGCCCTGTCCATTCCTTGGAGGTTCAGGCTGGCATACATATTCCCTCCAATCTCCATGATACCAAGGGGTATTGATGAGAATCAGACAGGACCAAGTAATCGCCATCATTCCAGTCTGGCCAAAGAGAGCTTGGTTTTTCCCATCTCATTCAGATGAGTCATGGGATATATTAGAGTCTTCCCCCGATTCAGAACCTGATGTATCAAGGGCCCAGGCTCTGCCAGGATCTGAAATCCTTCAATTTGACAGCCTGAGGATTGACCTGTCCCTATTAAGGGACTCTCAGGAGCCATCTTAAGCTCTCTCTCTCTCTCTCTCTCCGCTAGAGAAGAGTCTAAAAATAAAAATTACGTCTGGATCCGAATCATCTTCATCTCCTGGGCATCAGGTAGAGGAATTGAGAGCTTGGATCCTTCCATTCCAAAGATGCTGGAATTCCTTCAGGACGGCTTGGACAAGGGCCTTAGCCCTTTCACTTGAAAGCGTAGGTTACTGCCCTGTCAGCCTGCTTAGATAAGCAGCTATCTGCAGACCCGCTGGTTAAAAGATATTTTAAGGGTGCATTCAGGCTTAGTCCGCCTGTTACCCACCCAATTCCTCAATGGGATTTATCTACTGTTTTTAAGGGGTTATGTGATTCCCCTCTTGGAGCCTCTAGAAGAGGTTGAGATGAAATTTCTCACACTAAAGACAGTGTTCCTTTTGGCCATAACCTCAGCTTAGAGAGTTGGTGAGTACAACTAACATTTATGCCAAGGTTCCTCCCTAAGGTACCCTCATATTCTAAACTAAACCAGGTTATCTCATTACCAATTTTTCTATCCCAGTCCATCATCTCCGGATGAATTTAAACTTCACTCCCTGGATGTGGCCAGATGCCTCGGAATTTATATTCAGAAATCTCGGCCTTTTAGACGGTCAGAGAATTTTTTTCTATCATTTGCTGGGAAAAATAATGGGCTCAAGGCCTCTAAAGCCTCCTTGGCACAATGAAGACATAAAGTTGGCTTTCACTTCACAGGGGTTAGACCCCCCTGAGTTTGTTCAAGCTCATTCTACAAGAGCCATTTCTACCTTTTGGGTGGAAAGAAGCTCTGTTCCTTGGGAACAAATTTGTTCGTCAGCTTCTTGGAGCTCTCTCCATACCTTTGTTAATCATTACAGATTTAACACCCGGGGTACGGAGGCCACTTCTTTTGGCCATTCCGTGTTAAATTCTATTCTTCAAGAGGGCCCTCCCTAGGGTTCTGCTTGCTAGATCCCCAATATTGTTCTGCTGGTGGGATGTTAGGGAAGTATAGATTATGATCTCAACAGTAGCACAAGGCTCCCTTCCTATGTGTTATGTATTTGTCTTTATAATTACACGCTAGAGGGGTTGGTACTTCCTTCCTTATATTGAGAAGGGGGAGAGGTTATGGTTAACTATTTGTTGTTCATTAAAAATTCCATTCTGTCCTACCAGCACACAGGGGCAGAAATACCCAATATTGTACTGCTGTTGGGACTAAGGGAAAACAGATTAACATCATAATATATACTTAGCCTTCTTACACAGCAAACACAATATACCATTAGAACACTGGAGTGATGGTTGCTGGAAATGGGCCTCTATACACCTATGTAGATAGTGCATTAAAAACCAGACGTTTGCAGCTAGAATAGTCATTTACCACATTAACAATGTATAGAGTGTATTTCTGATTCATTTAATGTTATCTTCTTTGAAAAAAACTGTGTTTTTCTTTCAAAAATAAGGAAATTTCTAAGTGACCCTAAACTTTTGAAAGGTAGTGTAAGTTGAAAAGGATTTGCAAATCATCGTATTCTGTTTTTATTTATGTTTTACACAATGTCCCAACTTCATTGGAATTGGGGTTGTACAAACTACACCCACTACACCCCTCAAGGAATTTATCAAGGTGTGTAGTGAGCATTTTGAGCCAGGGAGTGCTTCCCAAAAATTAACGTGCAAAGTGAAAATTAAAATTATGCTGTGTCATCATAGACTCTCACTTCTAAAATTTAAACTGGGTTATCCTGGGTACAAAAAAGTTGTATATGTGTTTGTAAGCTCAGAAGGGAAGAAGCATTCTGCTTTGTTGCTTCTGAAGTGTAGATTTAGCCTGAGGCCCCACGTTGTGGAAAACCAGCTTTTTTTGTTGCAGATTTTGTTGCAGTTTTTTGAGCCAAAGCCAAGAATGTCTACAAAAGGAATGGGAACTATATAGTGTGGTAATTTGGGGGAATTAGCCTCACAGGCGGCAGCCTCCTGGACTCGACAGCGGTGTTTGTGTTACTGAGTGCCAGAGAAGCAGCATTCAAACGGTGCTAATCCAAATTAAATTGCTTTTACAGTGCTGGCCAAAAGTATTGGCACCCCTGCAATTCTGTCAGATACTACTCAATTTCTTCCAGAAAATGATTGCAATCACAAATGCTTTGGTAATAATATCTTCATTTAATTTGTCGTCAATGGAAAACCACAAAAAGAATTGTCAAAAAGCCAAATTGGATATAATTCCACACCAAACATAAAAAAGGGGGTGGACAAAAGTATTGGCACCCTTTGAAAAATCAGGTGATGCTTCTCTAATTTGTGTAATTAACAGCACCTGTTACTTACCTGTGGCACATAACAGGTGGTGGCAATAACTAAATGACACTTGCAGCCAGTTGAAATGGATTAAAGTTGACTCAACCTCTGTCCTTTGTCCTTGTGTGTACCACATTGAGCATGGAGAAAAGAAAGAAGACCAAAGAACTGTCTGAGGACTTGAGAAGCAAAATTGTGAGGAAGCATGAGCAATCTCAAGGCTACAAGTCCATCTCCAAAGACCTGAATGTTCCTGTGTCTACCGTGCGCAGTGTCATCAAGAAGTTTAAAGCCCATGGCACTGTGGCTAATCCCTCGCTAGATGTGGAAGGAAAAGAAAAATTGACGAGAGATTTCAACGCAAGATTATGCGGATGGTGGCTAAAGAACCTCGACTAACATCCAAACAAGTTCTAGCTGCCCTGCAGTCCGAGGGTACAACAGTGTCAACCCGTACTATCCATATACTATTCATACAGACTATCGGCGTCTGAATGAAAAGGGACTCTATGGTAGGATACCCAGGAAGACCCCACTTCTGACCCAGAGACATAAAAAAGCCAGGCTGGAGTTTGCCAAAACTTACCTGAGAAAGCCAAAAACTTTTTGGAAGAATGTTCTCTGGTCAGATGAGACAAAAGTAGAGCTTTTTGGGAAAAGGCATCAACATAGAGTTTACAGGAAAAAAAAAAGAGGCCTTCAAAGAAAAGAACACGGTCCCTATAGTCAAACATGGCGGAGGTTCCCTGATGTTTTGGGGTTGCTTTGCTGCCTCTGGCACTGTACTGCTTGACCGTGTGCATGACATTATGAAGTCTGAAGACTACCAACAAATTTTGCAGCATAATGTAGGGTCCAGTGTGAGAAAGCTGGGTCTCCCTCAGAGGTCATGGGTCTTCCAGCAGGACAATGACCCAAAACACACTTCAAAAAGCACTAGAAAATGGTTTGAGAGAAAGCACTGGAGACTTCTAAAGTGGCCAGCAATGAGTCCAGACCTGAATCCCATAGACCACCTGTGGAGAGATCTCAAAATGGCAGTTTGGAGAAGGCACCCTTCAAATCTCAGGGATCTGGAGAAATTTGCCAAAGAAGAATGGTCTAAAATTCCAGCAGAGCATTGTAAGAAACTCATTGATGGTTACCGGAAGCGGTTGTTCGCAGTTATTTTGTCTAAAGGTTGTGCTACCAAGTATTAGGCTGAGGGTGCCAATACTTTTGTCCGGCCCATTTTTGGAGTTTTGTGTAAAATGATCAATGATTTGACTTTTTTTTCATTCTCTTTTGTGTTTTTTCATTGCAAGCAAAATAAATGAAGATATTATTACCAAAGCATTTGTGATTGCAATCATTTTCTGGAAGAAATTGAGTATTATCTGACAGAAATGCAGGGGTGCCAATACTTTTGGCCAGCACTGTATTCAGCTTTTTACCAAAGGTACATGAACAAAACAATAAAACGACCTAGGCCACACATAGGCCCTACCTTTCTGCTTGCTCCCTATCTAACCTCTGGGGGCAAGAAGCAGCCTGGCTCAGTCAGTCCTTTCAGGACCCCAGTCCTCTTGGGACAGACCGCCTTGTCTGTCCCCACCTGGTTCCCAGTCTCCCTGCTTCCTGCAGAACTCCACAGCACTCTCTCCTGCTGCAGACACTCCATCTGGAGTTGGTGCTCCCACCTATGGGTGTGGTTGAGGAGCTTTTCAATCCTGATTTTGGGTCGCTCACTAGCGCCCTCTAGGTTCACACACTCACAATAGGAAGATCTTATACTTCTACTTTCTGCTCAATCCACCCCTGGCTCAAAAAACGCAACAAAACTGCAATGAAAAAAGCTGCATTTCCGCAACAAGTGGCTTTAGCCTTAGAGGAACAGATTTTTGGACACCATGTTGTTTTTGCAGATCCCCAGAGGTGCCAGTTTATTTTATGCCAACAAGTGACCCCATTTTGTAAAATGCACCCCTCCAGGAATTTATCAAGTGACGATATTCAACCCTTGAATATTTTATTAATAAATAAATGTTTTATTAACTAATAATAAAGTTTCCACAAATGAATGCACAGCTGAAAGTGAAAAGTTAAAATTGCAATTTTTCCGAAAATACGTAATTTCAGTGCCCGATATGTTGTGCCCAGCTTGTGTCAGCAGATGCACAGACTCCAGAAGCGGTTTATCCCAGTGTGGGGGAGGTAGCTCAGTAGCAGCAATGGTACAGACCCAACCAGTCAGAGTCAGGGACACAAAGTCTGGTGCAAAACAGGTTTATTTGGAAAAACAGCAAAAATAAATAAACCTTCAGTTCAGGTACAAAATAAGCAAAATAAAATACAGCCTTAACTTCAGGCAAAACGTAAAACAAAGTCCTGCTCGTTCGAGCACTAACTAAACTGTAAAAACTAACTATATGTGTGGCTTACTATCAACCACACAAACAAAACAAAGTAGCACAGTACCAGACTCTCAATGTTTCAGGACAGACCCAGGCGCCTCCTCTCACTCCCAGGATCTGCCCTGAAGTGCAGGCTCTGCAGCCTTTATGGGCCAGTAACGAGTCTGGGACCTACACCTGGGGCTGAAGCTTATTCAAGACCCGCCATGGACCACACATATGTAACCCCCACTGTTAACCTCCCAGACTATAGCAGGTTTACCAGAGGGGTTGAAATTTGCAATCTTGGGCATAGAAACTATTACAGCAATCCATATGTGACTGAAATCCTGCCATAAACAGTCTATAAAGAAAAAGAACTTTATTTGCAAAATGTACCATCAGCACCTGAAGCAGAGGGAGGAAATAGGAGGAGCCTGGGAGAAGGAAAAGGAGACTGCAGCAGTAGAGCTGTGAGGAGGTGTGGGGTATACTACTAGGGGAATCCTCTGTCTGATCTTGGAGCAGATTCTAATAGACTGTTTCATCATATTTGAGGGAGAAAGAAAGGAATAAAGAGACCCCTCCATTTCACCTGAAGCAGAGAGAGAGAGGAACAAGAGCAAGTCAGGCTCCGACAGTTTCACCTGAGGTACAGTGAGAAAGGACTGTCACCATTTTACCTAAGGTAACCCCAGAGATAGAGCCTCCTCCATTTTGTTTATGATACACTTGCTATTAAGCCCTCAGAGGTGAAAAGACTAACCTGCTCTGACCAGAGCTAATATAATAGTGAGCTAAGCACTAAGAGGAGAAGTTACTTGCCGGACATCTGCATTATTATATATGTGGATAACTTCCAGAGCAAAGCTTTGCTATCACACTTCTTTATTAACATATCACATTAAGGAGGACATTGCAACTGGTTAACCCTGTTATCACTGAAGACCTGCTTCTAAGAGGACATTTTTCCCTCTCCTGAACATTTTTAGGTTTCCTAAAAATCCCTCCTGGGCAGTGATGGGTGCTTGTGAAAAGTGTTAATTTGCTTATCTTGTACTGCCATTCTGAGTTAGCAAAGGTCATAGTGTGAATGAGCGCCTGTATGTAAGTTGAATCATCTAAACTTTGGATTTAGAAAATTGTTTCTTGCATACCTAGTCTCTTATAGTATAACATTGCCCTTATAGAGTCAGAGGCAATTAATACTGTGTACGCCATAAGTGCTGTATGCTTTTGTACACTGTTCATTGCAGTATTTATATGCATTGCTTCCTTGGTTCCAGTTATTAATACACATCTTAAGAAAAGGTTAAATCTTCTAGGTGTGGTTTGTTTTGATTTACTACGGTCATTCCTAATAGTGAAACTCCAGGTAGGCTATAGGGGTTCTCCGGAATCAATCCCTGGTGGAGGAGTCTAGCCAACACCATGTTCACAAACCTGGTGAAGATTTGGGTGGAGTCACTGCGTGATCAAGCTGGTGAAGAGATCAGAGTTATAACCATTTCTGTAATCCTAAACACCCCCCAGTGGACTACAAAAGAGGGAGTTTTAAAGAAGTGTCGAATTTTATTGTTCACACGTAGCAAGTTTTTGTGCAGAGTGATGAGTGACGTTTTGGCCCAGTGGCCTTCATCAGACTCTACAAAATATATTATAATAAACATATTATAATGAACATAGTGAATATACACGTGCACAACCTTATAGTGCTAGTGATCAGAAGATAAATACATATATACATATACAAGATTACAAGAAATATAATGGATTATAATTTTGAATTCAAATTGTATACACTAAAGTCACCATCCTGTCATAGAATTACTACAGATATATTGGTAACTCTTGGTCTGGTTGTCAGCGTCTTTTGTAGTAGTATCTAAGGATGTCAGGTGAAGGAAAACGTATCACTGTTATAAGGAGTAATGAATGTCATAATCAAGACAAGGGACGTCTAATATATATTACATACCAGGAAATCAGGTCAAGTATATAAATGTAACAGAGAAATACCTACCAGATATACAAGGTAAGCTCACATATGAGGATGTTTCAGAGTATAAAAAAGTCACGGTCAAGCTGTAAAGTAAGACAGAGCATAAAGCAAAAAGGTTTAACAGAGTACAAAAGACTTAACTCAGAATCTAAATACTGGAGATTAAGATAAGATAGCTATATAGTAAATCTTGTATACTGGTGCATAATATGTTATTGAATTGCCATCTATTTAAATGGCTATAAATACATCATGGAGTAATATAGGGCATAATATAGGCAACATAATCAGATGAAGCAATGTATTGATAACTTGTGAGGGGTACATACCAAAATTGTGTGGCTTAGCTTGTGAGATAATGGAAGATGTGGATGCACCTGGTCACACGGATTTGCTGCGGATATAATATTCACACTAAGATCATAGCATAGGATGGCGCTGGTTTAGCGTTCCAGCGCCATCTTTAAATCTCCTATGATCCCTGTCTGCGTCATCAGAGGTAGGTATTTCTCTGTTACATTTATATACTTGACCTGATTTCCTGGTATGTAATATATATTAGACGTCCCTTGTCTTGATTATGACATTCATTACTCCTTATAACAGTGATACGTTTTCCTTCACCTGACATCCTTAGATACTACTACAAAAGACGCTGACAACCAGACCAAGAGTTACCAATATATCTGTAGTAATTCTATGACAGGATGGTGACTTTATTGCATACAATTTGAATTCAAAATTATAATCCATTATATTTCTTGTAATCTTGTATATGTATATATGTATTTATCTTCTGATCACTAGCACTATAAGGTTGTGCACGTGTATATTCACTATGTTCATTATAATATGTTTATTATAATATATTTTGTAGAGTCTGATGAAGGCCACTGAGCCGAAACGTCACTCATCACTCTGCAAAAAACTTGCTACGTGTAAACAATAAAATTCAACACTTCTTTAAAACATACTGATTGAAGTGGAATTCCTTTATTGATATATTGCATGGAGTAGGACCCTACTTCCACTATCAAAACCAGACGTGCAATCTACACCTGAATATGATACAAAATAGGGAGTGTTACATTGGAGGTACTGCAGAGATCGAAACTTTCCCTCAGGTGAGAAAACAGCGTTATGGCTGGATTGTCCAGGAGAGATGTCTTGGCCTGGTGTGAAGAATTTTCTGTGCCCGAAGGAAAAGGGCTTATCCTACAAGGGGAGATTCGTGACGTACCAGATGCTGAAGTAATTATGCTGTTGAGAAAGTTGAAGTGATTGATTGTCAACAATTAGGTGATATACCCGATGCGGTGCTCATCAAGTCTGCTTTCCCATTTGAGAGAGAGTGTATACCAAATATGATCCGGGTGTCGCGAGATTTGGGGGAGAAGATGGGAAGTCGTGTGGCCATCGAACTCAACCAAAGCTAGCCCCACTATGCAGAGAACCCGTCGCTCACTACCTCCCACTCCAACCCATGGGAGATTCCACCATTTCTGTAATCCTGAACACCCCCCAGTGGACTTCATCAGAGGGTGTGTTACACATAAGACAGAAATCTGGGGGAGATATACTGTGACTCCATCACTTTGCCTGTCACCTTCTCATACCGGGTACAACTGCTATTGGAGTGTTTGTCTTTGATACAAGCTGGGCACTGAAATGACCTATTCCTGGAAAAATTGTCATTTTTACTTTTCACTGTCAGCTGAGCATTTACTTCTGGAAAATAAATTAACCCCTTAATGACCAATGACGTACCTGTACGTCATTGTTGACATGGAGGATGTATGGAGAGGGCTCTTTCCATACAGGGAGGATGCCGGCTGTATAATACAGCCAGGACCCGCCGCTAACAGCAGCGATCGGTGCCTTCACCGATCGCTACTGTTAACCCTTTAGACGCTGCGGCAAACAGGACCGCAGCATCTAAACTACGCAGGCGCCACCAGCGCTGCCATTTTTCACCGATCGCTGCCCTCCTGAACGTCATCAGAGGGAGGCGATCAGTTGCCATGACAGCCGGGAGCCTATTGAAGGCTCCCAGGCTTGTCATTGCATTAGATCTATTGCACGCTGCCAGAGGCAGCATGAAATAGAGAGCTAGGCATTTTGCTATTCACTACAATACAGTAGTATGCCCAAACTATTAAAATATTTAAATATTTATCCCATAAGGTGAACTGCATAGTGGCAAAAAATCAAAATAGCCAAATAGAGTTTTTTTCAACACTTTGCCTCCAATAAAAAATTGAATAAAAAGTGATCTAACTATCAGATCTTTCCCCAAATGATATCAGTAAAAACGTCATCTTATCCCGCATAAAAAGACGCCTTACCCAGCTCCATGCATGTAAATATGAAAAAGTTACAGGTGTCACAATATGGCGACACAAATTTTTTTTTTCTATTTTGCAGTTTTTTATTTCTTAAAAGGTATCAAAACATTACAAATACTACATATATTTGGTAACGCCATGTTCGTACTGACCCGCAGAATACAGGTACCATGTCATTTTAACCACACAGTGAACACCATTAAAATTAAACCCATATGAAGTTGGCACAAGTGCATTTTTTCTCCAATTGCACCTCATTCTGAATTTTTTTCCAGCTTCCCAGTATATTGCACAGCATATTGAATGGTGACATTATAAAGTACAATTTGTTTTGCAAACAATAAGCCATCATTTGAGTCTGTGAACTGAAAAATGAAAAAGTTATGGTTCTTGGAATGTGGGGAGGGAAAAACGAACAATGGCCCGGTCTTTAAGGTCTTTAATGCAAACACTTGGGGTAAAAATGCTTACGATATCCCTGAATACCCTGAATTTCTTGACGGGTGCAGTTTACAAAGGACGATCACATGTCAGGGAACTCCACTTTACTGGCATTTCAGGGGCTTTGTAAAAGTGGCATGGTGTCCAGAAATCAAACCATCTACAGATGCATCTCAATAAATTTGAATATCTTTGAAAACGTTTATTTTTTCCAGTAATTAAATAAAAAAAGTGACCTCCTATATTTTCTAGATTCTTTACACACAAACTGTTCTATTTCAAGTTCTTTATTTCTGTAAATGTTGATTATGGATTACAGGTAATGAAAACCAAAATCTAAGAAAATTAGAATATTGTAAAAAAGTTCAGTATTGTAAATTCAGTGTGTCACCTGCCAAGGTTTCCTAAGCTTTAAATGGTCCCTCAGTCTGGTTCAGTAGGACACACAATCATGGAAGACGCTGATTATGAATTGTATTACTGAATTACTGAAATGAATGAACATTTCAAAGATATTCTAATTTATTGAGATGCACCTGTAAATCTGTTCTCCAAATACCAAATAGTGCTCCTTCCCTTCTGCACCCTGCTGTGTGCCCAAACAGTTTATACCCACATATGACATTAAGTGGGTTATCCTGAGTACAACAGTGTCATACATGTGGAAATAAACTGCTGTTTGGGCATACAGCAGTGATATGCAGTGATAAGCAGTGCCTTGTGATATGTAGATGCTAAGTAGAGGGCAAAAGGCAATTCAATCTCTACACACCTTCACTGGTGCTCTCCTCAATGTGAGAGATTCTTGTCCCTAACCCACTCATTGCCTCCCACTAAGCCAGCCAATTCACTTTGCTCTGTACTGATGAAGGACAACAATCCGGAAACAGCGCTGTATGCAGATAAGTGAAATTGGCTTGGCTAAAATCCCTTTTGCTGTCTCAAGGCTCGGTGAGTCAAAAGCAAATTGAGGATCTGTTACATCCAACAGAGGGCGCATGAGCTCCCCAGCTCCTTTCCCATAATGCCTTGTGATGGGCATACAGCAGACGCAGAAGTGAAGGAGTACAGTTTGGCTTTTGGAGCACAGATTTAGATTGTTCAGCTTTTAGACGCCATGTCACTTTTGCAGAGACACTGAGGGGCCAATAAAGTGAAATCCCCTAAGAAGTGACCCTATTTTGAAAACTGCACCCCTCAAAGAATTTATCAAGGGGTGTAGTGAGCATTAGTTTTCTAAATGTGAATACACAGTGGAGGGTGAAATGTGAATATGTAAATTGTGTGGAGTACACTAAATTTCCCATTATTTTCACACTAGCTTCTATGGTTGGGGGACATTTTGGGGGGTTAGCTCTGGTGTCTTTCACTTGTAAAACCTAAGCCTGGGGTGTACCCTAATATAGGATCACACAGCTTATACATTTTCCGTCCTGCCACAGCCAGTACTGTTCTAAAGATGTAGCGATTTTTGGGGTTTTTTGTTGTCACATTGTGCAAGCTATAATTGTTTTTTATTCTTCTGGTGGTGTAGTTATATGAGGGCTTACTTACTATGGGATAAGATGCACTTTATAACCCCTTACCGCTGGTGACATTTTTCTATTTTTGTTTTTGACTCCCCAGCTTCCAAACCCCATAGCTTTTTTTATTTTTCCCTTCTCAGACCCATATGAAGGCTTAATGTTTGCGGGACAAATTGTTCTTCATGATGCTAGCAGTTATTCTTCTGTACAATGTACTGGGAAGCTGGAAAAGAATTCAGAATGTGGCGAATTTGAAGAAAAAGCGCATTTGTGCGACTTTCTTACGGGCTTCGTTTTTACGGCGTTTACTCTGCAGCCAAAATGACATGTCACCTGTATTCTATGTTTCAGTACAATTCCGGGGGATACCAAATTTATTTGGTTTTATTTACATTTTAACCTTTTAACAAACATCTAAAACTTTTTTTTAAACATTTTTTTTTATAAAAGTCGCCACATTCTGACACCCGTAACTTTTTTATATTTCCATGTAGAGGGATGCATAGCATGTCTTTTTTTGGTGGAGCCAGGTGTACTTTTTAATTACACCATTTTGGGGAATGTCTATTGCTTTGATCACTTTTTGTTAAAATTTTTATCAGAGGCGGTGTGAAGAATATCGCCTCGCCCAGCTGCCTGGCACGCCTGCGATCAAACTTCTTTCTTAACCTCCCACTCACACACCGTGAGTAGACCGGGTCATAGGATAGAACGAAACGAGCGATATAAATTTTATATGTTTAATAACCCAAGTGGGTCGGTACTAATTAATAGCATATACAGAAATATACAATATTAATACGATCAAGCATAAACATACAAGCAAAAGAGCGATGATACAATACAAAAACAAAAATGGAAATAAAAGATAGAGAAAATACCGGCATAGGCTCGTAATACGTTTCTCTAGGCCACAGCAGAGTTTTGGGCCTAGGGCGCAAGCTTAAGCAAGTTGCATAAAACAATCCTTCTACATGTTGTCCAGAACAAAGGGAAAGGCTTCAGGCCTCAATGCTAGGCCCTCAATGCATTCCTCAGTAGGGCAAGCTCTCTCATCTTCTCCCAGATCCGAGCTCCTTACTGCCTCTTTGCTGAATGACCAAAGAATCCAGGTCTCCCCCCAGCATATGGCTAGTGCCCCACCCACACCTTCCACCCAGGCAGCCCCCCTTCTCCCTCCTTTGCAGAACCCTCGGAGAGATGGGTGAAGTTAAGGTCACTGGCTTGCTATCCCCCATCGCCATCTGGCCAGGGATAATAAAAGTGCCTGGCTATAGCAAGCCATCTCCCATGAACACACATAAAACCAGTGAAGCGTATCGTCCAGCAGCGTAGACTCAACTAAAGCACCACATTCCAACAAGTGGGGGAAGGACTGACATAAGCAAGTAAAACACACTTCCAAGAAAGATATAAAACTGAGGGTCGGTTCATCACAGGCGGTTTGGCACTTTTGATTTTTTTTTCCCACCTACAGCATTTACTGTATGGGCAAAATATTTTAATAAGTTTGTAGACTGGGCGATTTCAATCGCAGGGATACCTAATGTGTATGTGTTTCACAGTAATTTTTTTGTTTTTTTTTTTTTTTTTTTTTTACTAATTTATTATTTTCCCTAGGGGGCTTGAACCTACAATCATTTGTTGCAAATCCCATAGACTGCAATACAACTGTATTGCAGTCTATGGGAGATTCACTACTTAGCTATTGAGGCTGGTCATAGACCAGCCTCAATAGCTATAATTCTGTGACAAGCTTGGGAGCCTTCATAAGGCTCCCGGCTGTCAGCTGAACAGGTCGGCTCACGCGTTTTCGGTGCGTGGGAGCTGGCCTTCAACATTAAATGTACGGGGTCAGTGGGGACCAGCCCCAGGGGCTATTTTTTAACTTTGGGGAGATGTCCTGCCTTACAATGTCCGCGATCAGAGTGAACACTGATTGCGGGCATTAGCACTGGGTCTGGACCTAGTTGCTATGGTGGCTGCACTGCAGAAGAGTGGCCAGTATCTTTAAAGATCCGGCATGCGCCGTACTATTATGGAGGATGTTGGGAAAGGGCTAATGACACTATTTTGGAGTGCCTATAACTTGCTGACTAAACTTCTTTCTGGGCGGTATTAAAAAAAACATTAATTCTTTTTTGCTGTTTACCATACAGCATAAGTAACATGTTATCTATGTTCTATAGGTTGATACAGTTATAGTGATACCTACCTTCTATTGTTTTTTTATGTGTTACTAATTTTATAGAATAGAAATCCATTTGGGGAAAAAATCTATTGTTTTTGCATTGCTATCTTCTATGTGGCATAACATATATCTATATTTTTGTTGAGAGATGATTGAGGGCTTATTTTTTGCAGGATGACCAGTGCTCTTTATTGGTACCATGTTGGGCTACATAGGACTTTCTGATCACTTTTTGTTATATATTTTGTGAGATGAGATGGTAAAAATCAATTTCTTCCAGTACCTTTTTTCCTTTTTTTTTTTTTATTACGTTCACTGGGTAGATTAAACAATGCTTTATATGGAAAAACTGGCATTTTGGGAGGGTTTAACTTTATTTTTTCATATATATATTTTTTTTTTCACATTTGTTGATCCACTAGTTGTTGTCTCAGGAAGTACAGTAGTGTTGCCACCCACATTCTTATTGTTCTTACTCCCACAAGCGTTTCCACCTCCCTATTCTTTTGCCTGTCCCCTGCCCTGATTTTTTCCAGTCATTTTACTGCACACTGCTTAATTTTTTTTACATTATTTTTTTACATTATACATTTTATATGGAAAAACTGGCATTTTGAGGGGTTTAACTTTATTTTTTCATATATATATTTTTTTTCACATTTGTTGACCCACTAGTTGTCTCACTCAAGCCACCGCAGCCCTCCTGATTGCTGTTGGCACAGTCCTTGGCCTGCCGCAGCCATACCACTGTGACTGCTGCTCGATCCTGGGGGCTTCCATTGTAAATACCTCATGGAGGACTGGGATTCAAGAACGCCAGGGGATTGGTGTGGAGGTGAGGCCTACCTCTGACCTGCTTGGGGGCCGGGGAGAACATAGAGAGCTGCTGCACTGAATCCATGGCCTTCTCCAGCATCGCCTCCAGCCAAGAGTGACCCTGTTAGTAAACTTAGTTGCCAATCAGCAGTCTCAGTGACCACAGGAAAGGAATCGGTAACATGACTCAAATACATCATCAGTACCTTTCATATTGCTGCTGAGGCCGCTGATTGGCCTTAGGGGTCACATGCGGAGCAGGACATCAAAGGCACAGCGTGCACTGGAATGGACAGCATCGGGGACAAGTGAATATGAATTTTTTCTAATGTTTCACCTTTTTTGTTTTTTTGCTTCACCTTCCCCTAATTTCCTCCCTGACTTCCAATATTCCTGGACAACCCCTTTAAGTCTAAACTCCATGTTGCGAACAGTTGCTTTTTTTGTTGCAGATTTTGCTGCTTTTTTGAGCCAAACACAGAAGTAGCTAGAAAAGTAATGGCAAATATAATTGAAGTACCAATCTGTTCAGTCCACTCCTGGCTTTGGCTCAAAAAATGCAGAAAAATTTGCAACCAAAACAGTAACTTTTCCACGAAGACTTCTGCCAGAACAAGCAGTGGGACACCATGGGACCAGACATCTGTGGGAGACCCCGGAGCACTAGGGACAGGTGAGTATAGTTTTTATTTACTTTTCACCTTTCCCGGCCTCCTTGCAGAAATTTGCAATTCCTGGAGAACTCCTTAAGGGCTTTTTTTTTGGTCACCCTTTAAGTGATTTTAGTGCTTTGCTATTTTTCTTGAAGTAGTTTTTATGTTAAAAAAAAAAAAAAGACATATACAATTACACACAGTGTCAGAATTGTTGGCAGTCACTATTATAATTAAGCAGTGTGCAGTAAAATGATTGGAAAAAATCAGGGCAGGGGACAGGCAAAAGAAAAGGGAGGTGGAATCGCTTGTGGGAGTACGAACAATAAGAATGTGGGTGGCAACACTAATTCTGGTTTTGGTGGCACCGCCAGTAACTGCAGGATTGTTGTACTTTCTGAGAATGATCGTCTCTTGCAGCCCGGTCTATATTATTTCATGCCATACTGCCACTCATGTTACCACAGTTACCACCACTGCTACCACTCAGCCAGACATGTCTATCAAATTAATCCCTACTGTACTTCCTGACACTCATATTGCCACAGCTACCACCACTGCCACCATTCAGCCAGACATGTCTTGTGGCCTTGTCCATCACATTCCACTATACCACACTGTTGATGCCACAGTGCTGGTATAAAAAAAAAAAACAAAAAAACATTTTGATTTCACAACTGCTCTCATGAAGGGATAATTTTTGACAGCTTTTGTTTTGGAAAGCCAATTCTTTTTTGTCACTTTTCAACTAGGCTCACAGCCACAAATTTGCCTCCCAAATAACAAGCCAATAGCACTTACAGTTGTGCTAAAAAGTTTACAAACCCTGGCAGATTTTTTGTATTTTTGGCCTTTTTTCAGAGAATATGAATGATAACACAAAAACTTTTTCTCCACTCATGGTTAGTGGTTGGTTGAAGCCATTTATTGTCAAACTTCTGTGTTTTCTCTTTTTAAATCATAATGACAACCAAAAACATAAAAATGACCCTGTTCAAAAGTTCACATACCCCAGTTCTTAATACTGTGTATTGCCCCCTCTAACATCAATGACAGCTTGAAGTCTTTTGTGGTAGTTATGGATGAGGCTCTTTATTTCCTCAGATGGTAAAACTGCCCATTCTTCTTGGCAAAATGTCTCCAGTTCCTGTAAATTCCTCAGCTGTCTTGCATGTACTGCGCGATTGAGATCTCCCCAGAGTGGCTCAATGATATTGAGGTCAGAAGACTGAGATGGCCACTCCAGAACCTTCACTTTCTTCTGCTGAAGCCAATGACAGGTCGACTTGGCCTTGTGTTTTGGATCGTTGTCATGTTGGAAAGTCCAAGTGCGTCCCTTACACAGCTTGCTGGCTGATGAGTGCAAATTTGCCTCCAGTATTGGCTGATAACATGCTGCGTTCATCGTTCCTTCAATTTTGACCAAGTTTCCTGTGCCTTTGAAGCTCATACATCCCCACATCATCAATGAACCACCTTCGTGGTTTGGTTTCTGGGTATGTCTTCAGGCCAAAATCACCAGGGTATGTGAACTTTTGAACAGGGTCATTTTGATGTTTTTGGTTGTCATTATGGTTTAAAAAGAGAAAACACAGAAGTTTGACAGTAAATGGCTTCATCTAACCATGAGTTATCATTCATATTCTCTGAAAAAAGGCCAAAAAAACCAAAAAAATCTGCCAGGGTATGTAAACTTTTTAGAACAACTGTACAAGTCATCAAAACAAGCTAAATTTTCTATAAAACAAAATGCCATGTGTGTCTAAAAAAAACATAGGCAAGAACCTTTCCCCAAATAAAGGGTACATGTTTAAAAATGTAAAATGCGTAAAAGCGAGTGTCAGCACAGTGTATGGTTAAACTAGGAGTTTGTATCCTCTGCTTACCATCATTTTTGCCATAGACATACATGTCACTTTTTTTTTTTTTTTTTGTCACATTTATTCGGCTGTGTTTGCTTAGGTTCAGACTAGCGTTGGCTTTTCCGTTGTTTTAAGGACCAGAACGATGGATAGGGCTGAAAAGAAGAAAATAGATGCAGACCGAGCAGACCATTGTGTAATATCATCAGTGATACCAGAAAGTCATACAAATAATTGTATGCTTACCTGAAAGGATTGTGAATAGGCACAACTACCAGAAATGGCTTATCAGCCACAAGGGCTCAGAGTGTTCAACAGCAGCAGGATCCAATAATCGCCTGGGACAGAATCGTGAGAGTATATAATAAAGGACCAAGTCTGACATCCAATGTGGATGTTAACTATAAAAGGATACCGTGCTCGCCCCAAGAGTAATAGGAGTAACAAGTTTAATGCTCAACTGTAGGCATATGACACACTATGCGTTTCTGGGATCTATGCCCCTTTATCAAGTGTGAGGATGCTATCAAAACAAAAACTAAAATAGCACTAACATATATAAAAAACAAAGGAAGTGATTACCTCCCCCAAATAGGGTGGAACTTACTCGTATACACATGTACAGTGGGGAAAAAAAGTATATAGTCAGCCACCAATTGCGCAAGTTCTCCCACTTAAAAAGATGAGAGAGGCCTGTAATTGACATCATAGGTAGACCCAACTATGAGAGACAAAATGAGAAAACATATCTAGAAAATCACATTGTCTGATTTTTTTAAGAATTTATTTGCAAATTATGGAGGAAAATAAGTATTTGGTCACCTACAAACAAGCAAGATTTCTGGCTCTCACAGATCTGTAACTTCTTCTTTAAGAGGCTCCTCTGTCCTCCACTCATTACTTGTAGTAATGGCACCTGTTTGAAACTGTTATCAGTATAAAAGACACCTGTCCACAACCTCAAACAGTCACACTCCAAACTCCACTATGATGAAGACCAAAGAGCTGTGAAAGGACACCAGAAACAAAATTGTAGACCTGCACCAGGCTGGGAAGACTGAATCTGCAATAGGCAAGCAGCTTGGTGTGAAGAAATCAACTGTGGGAGCAATAATTAGAAAATGGAAGACATACAAGACCACTGATAATCTCCCTCGATCAGGGGCTCCATGCAAGATCTCAGGAAAAAAATGCTTCTACAAAAAGAAGCAAGATGGATTATGAAAATTAACGCCCTGGGACCCCTCTGTCTGAATGACCGTAATGACATGAGTGCGTTTCTTTAGATGCCTTTTTAATTTGAAAGTTTATACGGGTGCCTGCCGCTTTTGGAAACTTACACTTGATAGGGGTTTTCTAATATTGAGGTCCAACTATGAAAGAGTTAAAATTAATAAAAATTAATAATAATGATAAAAAAAAAACTGAATAAAATAATAATTAAGTTATATAAATATATATTATGAACTTAAAACATAATAGACCGAAGGTTTCTCTCCTCCTCTATTTTTCATATGAGCGGTAAAAATATATTTGAAAACGAGGTTTTCTTTCTGGTCCGCTCGTGAATGAAAAGGATTAAAGGTAAAAGGATTACACAGTTCTCTTTCTGGTCTGCTGTTCAGCGTTCCTTATTGAAAAGATTGTGTAAAGGAAAAGTCTGACAGTTCTCTTTCAGGTCCTCTCTTCCCCCTTGCATTTGAAATGGTTGTACATGAAGTTTTCATTCAGGTCCACCTCTTAGGGGGGCAGGCCTTTCCCTGGAGGAGATCCCCCTTGTGATTGGGTGTCTCCTCCACAACTCCAGGAGGCGGTTTATGATTGGCTAAAGCTCCGGGAGATGTTATATAATTACTCTACCCTGTGATTGGACAGCATACTTGAGGCTTGAAAAAGCGCCCCCTGCATGAAACGGGCGTTGCCTAGCCATTCTATGTGAAGTTCCTCTCTCCCTATCAAACCCTATGGATATGTTTTTATCTAGGACTGAATAAAAAGATGTTTTTATGAAAAAATCTACGCCTGGGTGAGTGCCCCCTTTATTCTTTCTCTACATATTTTTTCATGTGTTTCTTTTTCTATGGGGCGTGAGCACCACCTATTTGGGCATTATAATTATTATGCAACTCCTGTCTGATTTTATATGTTTCCATGTATACTGGTATATATAAATTAGGTGTTAGCAGTGCCACCGTTTTTCTCTTTTTTTCTATATATATAACAAAGTATTGAGATGAACTTTTGTTATTGACCAAATACTTATTTTCCACCATAATTTGCAAATAAATTCTTTAAAAATCAGACAATGAAGGCCTCTTTCATCTTTTTAAGTGGGAGAACTTGCACAATTGGTGGCTGACTAAATACTTTTTTCCCCACGGTATACTCATACATATATAAATAAATAAATAAATAAATACACATACATGCAAATATATATATATATATATATATATATATATATATATATAAAACCGAAATATAAAATCACATGATCTCATAACAAAATTATACAGATTTCTCTTTAAATATCCATGTGTGATAAGCTCACTCAATAATAGGTTAAAAATAAAAAGAAAGGAAATATTATCTGAGAAGTAGACTCCCCAAAATTACAATAAGGAGATGGATCGTTGTATACACTTCACGTGTAGTCCCCAGCGTGTGTAGGGTTCAACTGAGTTTAACATAGGTTAAAACACGCGAGACTTCAGCGCTGACCAAAAAAAAAAAAAAACTGGGCATGCGTAGTAGTTTAGCATAGTAATATAGCGTAAAAGAGAATAAAGAATTTAAAAAATGTGTAGCTCAGACAATACTGAGCATGCGTGATAGCTTTGCGTAGGGACTAAATAAAAAGTGATACAAACTAAATAGCCCTGAGCATCAGCACTAATGTGATGACATCTACATGGATACTAGATGATACACACACTTGGTGTTAGTTTTCATATATTAACCTACACTGAACCTATTTCATTAAGAAAGAAAATTGGCAAATGAACCTCTTTAAAATTACATAAAAGTGATATACAACGAAATATATACAGTGGGGAAAAAAAGTATTTAGTCAGCCACCAATTGTGCAAGTTCTCCCACTTAAAAAGATGAGAGGCCTGTAATTGACATCATAGGTAGACCTCAACTATGAGAGACAAAATGAGAAAACAAATCTAGAAAATCACATTGTGTGATTTTTAAAGAATTTATTTGCAAATTATGGTGGAAAATAAGTATTTGGTCAATAACAAAAATTCATCTCAATAAATACTTTGTTATATATCCTTTGTTGGCAATGACAGAGGTCAAACGTTTTCTGTAAGTCTTCACAAGGTTGGCACACACTGTTGCTGGTATGTTGGCCCATTCCTCCATGCAGATCTCCTCTAGAGCAGTGATGTTTTGGGGATGTTGCTGGGCAACATGGACTTTCAACTCTCTCCAAAGGTTTTCTATGGGGTTGAGATCTGGAGACTGGCTAGGCCACTCCAGGACCTTGAAATGCTTCCTACGAAGCCACTCCTTCGTTGCCCTGGTGGTGTGCTTGGATTCATTGTCATGCTGAAAGACCCATCCACGTTTCATCTTCAATGCCCTTATTGATGGAAGGAGGTTTGCACTCAAAATCTCACAATACATGGCCCCATTCATTTTTTCATGTACATGGATCAGTCGTCCTGGTCCCTTTGCAGAGAAACAGCCCCAAAGCATGTTGCTGCCACCCCCATGCTTCACAGTAGGTATGTTGTCCTTTGGATGCAACTCAGCATTCACTCTCCTCCAAACACAACAAGTTGTGTTTCTACCAAACAGTTCTACTTTGGTTTCATTTTACCATATGACATTCTCCCAATACTCTTCCGGAACATCCAAATGCTCTCTAGTAAACTTCAGACGGGCCCAGATATGTACTGGCTTAAGCAGGGGGACACGTCTGGCACTGCAGGATCTGAGTCCCTGGCGGCGTAGTGTGTTACTGACGATAGCCTAGATATGTTTTCTCATTTTGTCTCTCATAGTTGAGGTCTACCTATGATGACAATTACAGGCCTCTCTCATCTTTTTTAAGTGAGAGAACTTGCAAAACTGTTGACTGACTAAATACTTTTTTCCCCCACTGTAATGTTGAATGTGAATGATGAATAAATCTAAATATATACAGTATATAATGATGAATGGACAATGGGAGAGAGAAAAAAAAACAAAAAACCATAAGTGCTATAGAGTGAGTCTCCATCATCATGGGCAATGTGAGATCTCTTGCAAACAAGATGGATGAACTAACAGCGCTCACCAGGCAGCATCAGGAGTTTCGGGCGTGCAGCATGATGCTACTTACAGAGACTTGGCTCACTGAAGTTACTCCTGACCCTCTGGTCTCCTTGGATGGTTTTAAACTCCTTCGGGCAGACAGGACAAGGGAGAGCGGTAAGAGGAAAGGAGGAGGGCTGGCAATGTTTGTGAATAATAGATGGTGTAATCCTAGGCACATTGTGATTAAGGATCAAACTTGCTGTAAGGACATTGAACTATTAGCTGTGAGCATGAGACCTTTCTACCTAGCAAGGGAACTATCACATGTCATCGTGATAGCTGCATATGTCCCCCCCTCTGCGAAAGCTGACACTGCCTGCGAGGTCCTACAAGCCACGCTGAGCCAGTTACAGTCTCAGCACCCCCAGGCCCTCTTTCTTCTGTCGGGTGATTTCAACCATGCCTCTCCATCATCCACACTGCCCAGTTTCACACAGTATGTAACCTGCCACACAAGAGACAACAAAACACTGGACTTGTTCTTTGCCAACGTGAGGGAGGCATATAACTCATCAGCCGTACCGCCCCTGGGAAGATCGGATCACAACCTAGTACATCTCCGACCTGGGTACAAGCCACTTGTACGTAGAGAACCAGCTGTCACCCGCACAGTGAGGATATGGTCCGAGGAGAGTGATGAGGCTCTGAGGGATTGTTTTGACACAACCGCATGGGAAGTTCTGCAGGATTCTTATGGGGAAGACATAGAAGGACTCACACACTGCATAACGGACTACATTAATTTTTGTGTGGACAACACAGTACCCACAAAAGTGGTGAGGTGCTTCTCCAATAACAAACCATGGATTAACTCTGATATAAAAACACTACTTAAGGAGAAAAAGATGGCATTCAGGACAAGAGATAAGGAGGGGTTGAGGGAAGTACAAACTTTCTTCAACTCGGTAGTGGCATCAGCCATCTTCTTTGGAGTGGCCTGCTGGGGGAGCAGTATATCAACCAGGGACAGAAATAAACTTGACAAGCTGATTAGAAGGGCCAGCTCTGTCCTGGGGAGCCCACTGGACCCAGTGCAGGTGGTGGGTGACAGAAGGATACTGTCCGTGGTGAGCTCCATGCGGGAGAATAACTCCCATCCCATGCATGAGACTGTGATCGCGCTGAGCAGTACTGTCAGTGACCGACTGCTCCACCCTAGGTGTGAGAAGGAGCGCTATCGGAAGTCTTTCCTCCCCACCGCGGTTAGGCTGTACAACCAACACCGACCTAAGCGGAGATCATTACACACAGAGAACTGAAATATCTCTCTGCCTGTTAAATCCCCCTCCCCCCTCTGCTACGCCCTATCTGTCTGTCTGCTATCAATGTAATGCCTCTCACCTTGGAACATTCCTGTACATGTTGTATTTGTATTTGTATCTGCTTATCTTTGCTGCTGTAACACACTGAATTTCCCCATTGTGGGACTATTAAAGGACTATTAGTATTATTATTATTATTATTATTTACCTGCAATGTACCTGTTAGCTAAAAGGCCTCAAAAGTAATAAATAATCCCAATATGAATGTAAAATACAATGTATGTTTTTGTTTTTGTAAAATATGATAAAAAAAAGGGGTGAAACTAAAAATTGGTTACATCCTCTAAGGTCTCATTAAGACCTAAGGGATATAGAGTGTTCAGCATATAAATCCAATACATTTCCTTTCTTTTTAAAACATTGAACCTATTTGAATTATCAATGGGGACATGATCTAACAGTACAACAGAAAACCCCTCAAAGCATGACGTGATACACTGTGTTTTACAAAGCCATTGACCACATTAGAGCGATGTTTGTTTAGCCTTTCTCTAAGGCTCATAATGGTCCTATCTATATACTGGAGGCCACAAGGGCACTTCAGCACATAGATAACAAATGAAGCTGAGCAATCTAATCTCAATTTAATAGGATATGAACATCCTGTAGAATTGCTCGCTAAAACGGTAATACCGTGTGTGATAGTATCACAACACTTACACTTACGATGTCCACATCTGTAGCTTCCCGTTTTCTGTATCATATTAGGAATCTTATTCTTATTTCTAAGTATAGATTTCCTCAAGCGGCTAGGAGCTAACAAATTCTTGAGGGTTCTAGCATTCTAGGTAACGCATTCTTAAGAAAATAATCATCATAAAGTATATGCCAGTTCTTCTGTAGTATTCTACGAATCAAATCATGGCACCCTTTGAAAGTAGTTATAAAATTGAACCTAAATTTCTCAGATCTTTCCACTTTATTGTTAATGGCTAAACATTGATCCTGTGTAAAATCACCCACTTTTTTCCTAGCCTCTTTAATTATCTCAGAAAGATAATGTCTCTCTTGGAATCTCTCAGTGAGAATTTCACTCTGTATCATATAATCACCATTTGAGGTGCAGTTCCTCCTGATCCTCTTAAACTGCCCAAATGGTACATTATTCCACGGTGGTGCAAACTTCGATAATCCAAAAAGCTGTTACAATCTATGTTTTTAAAAAATGTTTTGGTAGTTACCGTATTATCCTTTCCCATAAGACATAAATCCAAAAATTCATAGTTATTGCATGTACCGGAGAATTTTAGGCCCTAATCATTTTCATTAAGGTACATAGTAAAATTTCCAAAATCCTGTTCTGTCCCCTTCCAAATGAACAGAAGGTCATCGATGTACCTCTTAAAATATACAATACAATCAGCCCACTGATGGGATCAATAGATATAAGCTTCTTCAAATTTCCCCATGTATAAATTCGCATAACTAGGCGCAAATTATGGAGCCATAGCGATGCCTTTGGTCTGTAAAAAAATCTTTCCTTCAAACTGAAAGACGTTATGGTTCAAGATAAATCTAATACTCTCCAATAAAAATAATTTTTGTTTGATGGGCATGATTAAGTCCTTATTCAGAACAGAGGAATTCGCCATAATCCCTTTATCATTGGGAATATTGCTGTAAAGTGACGTCACATCCAAGGTGGCCCACAAGTAAGAGGGTCTCCATTGAATGTGAGTAAGATCTCTAATCACACATGCCAAGTCTTTTAAATGGGAAGGTAGAACCATAACATATCTCTGGCGTACAAGGCATAATAAATCTACCACAATGCACCTGGATGTGGTTATAACAGCAGTCTGGGGCCACAGGTGCTTTCTAGTATAAGTAACACAATGACCCAGGTACATAGTGTGTCACCCCCCTCAGTAATGAGAAATAACCTGAAATTTCTCAGTGTGTCACTTTCTTATAAGGGAAAGCATGTGTGGCCCCAGAATTGAGTGCAGTTATAACTGCATCCAGTTACATAGCGTGTCTTTATCCTCCTGAAGAACTGCATGCAGTGTAGAATTGCAGTAATGAGTTGCAAATGTTACTATTAGAGATGGGCAAACCTCTTAAAATTCGTTTTTTTTTTGGGTTCAGGACCAAGATTCGTTTCGGGTACGAATTTAAATTGGCTTAAAACATAGTGTATCACATAGTGCTGGGTAATTAATCAAAAAATAACCAAAATCAAAAGTCACTTCTATTAATCGTTGTAAACTTGCTCACATCTATTATTTTTTATCACAATTACTTTTCATCCAGGCCATCCTGCCTCATACTGCCATTGACTGAGGATATGTCACTCACTGTACATTATCCAATCAGAATTGGCTGTATGTAATTAACCAAAACCAGGAGTCAGTGGCATGGTGTGTAATGTAAATAGGGGTCGTGGCATCCAAAAATGACCTAAAATAATCTTTTCTAAACGATAAATAAATCAGAATTGAGTTAAAATTTTCAATTAACCATGATTTTGATTTGGGTCATAATCACTCAGCCCTAGTTGTATATAATAAAGCACCTTATCCAATGTGGATGTTAACTATAAAAGGATACCGCGCTCGCCCCAAGAGTAATAGGATTAACAAGTTTATTGCTCAACTGTAGGCATATGACACACTACGCGTTTTGGGGATCTATGCCTGTCATATGCAAACTTTTTAAAATCTGCACCTCCTTTGCCACTTTCCCAAATAGGGGTCATGGTAAATGTGGGCAGGGGGTGTGTTGCCAAAAATCTGGTGTAAATGATGTACATTTTTCACCCTCAATATTGTAGTATATAGAGTGGAATTAATAATTGTGTTACTTACTTTTAAAGGAAAGCACCTCTGACCCCAGAACTAAGTGCAGTTATAGCTACATCCAGGAACATAGTGTGTCACCTCCCTCAGCCTGGAATTAATCCGTGTTTCACCTACTTATAAGGGAAAGAACCTTTGACCTCAGAACTGAGAGAAGTTATAATTACATAAAGGTAAATGGTGTGTTTTACCCCAACCCCAACATTCCAACAACTGAGCTTCCCCTGTGAAGCTAGGTCTGTATGTTGGCTGGGTTTACAGTATGCTGGAAGAGACTCCTAGCATAATAGTTATCTAAGATACTAGGAGTCCCTGCCTCCCAATGACATACTGTCTCTTACTGATTATAGTATCCCAAACTACTGGCATACTGTTCAGGATGGTAAATCCGGACAACATGCGAACTGAATTTTACAGATGAAACTCGGTCGTGTGAATGCGGGGTAAGGCTAGGACTACACAGTGACTTTTCTTGTGATTCCTATTGTGCAATCAAAGATCACCAGGTTACCCTGTGATTCCTTCAGTGATGTTAGTGAATGTATCAGCATTGCATATTCATTGTGCCACGACCATGTATTTTCTAGTTGCAAAAATGTTGAGCAATATTTTTCTTGACATGGTGTTGCAATGTGACTTCATTCACTAACATTAATAAAGAGTGTCTCAGGGCAATCTAACAATCTTTGGTCGCATAATGGGGGTTGTGGCCAAAACTGCTTATAAAAGTACTGTACTGTATAAACCCAGGCCCAATGTGCATGTCAGCATAATTTTAAACTCTAAATTTCTTCACTGTGTTTATATGAATGGAATCAAGTTGCCAATATGCAACATGTAAATGGCTAAAATGCTTTTGTTTGCATTGAAGAGAACATATATTTTCACCCAGTGCCCTGGCCCTCTCCATGGTATTATTATAGTTATAAATAAACAAGATAAACAGCTAATTGCCCGTATTCTCGCTCCAAAATGGGATATTGATTCCAGCTGGCACAATCAGGCCTCTCATTTGAGCACAATCTACAAAAAGTTTCTATGTGTGTTAAGAAGATATAACAAAATCTCAGGCTACATGCTCACAACAGTGAAAAAGTGAACATTAAAAACAGATGAAATGTCAGTTTTTGGTGTCCATTTTCCTTAACTGTGTCACATATTTTTCATCAGTTTTATGGCTGTATATCAGTTTTTAAAGTCTGTCTTGCATTAGTTTATTTTTATTAAAGCATAACTAAACTTTTGGACAACTTTTGATTTTCTGGCAGTATTTGCGTCATAAATAAATTTTGTAACAAATTTTTGATCATTTCTGTGAAATCCTGCATTCTTTCACTATTTCAAGGCAGCTGGAACCACAGTCACCAAGAAAACCATTGGTAACACATTACGCCATAATGGAATAAAATCCTGCAGTGCCTGCAAGGTCCCCCTGCTCAAGAAGGCCCATGTGCAGGCCCGTCTGAAGTTTGCCAATGAACACTTGGATGATTCTGCGAGTGAATGGGAGAAGGTGCTGTGGTCAGATGAGACATAAATTGAGCTCTTTGGCATTAACTCAACTCACGTAAGAAAAAAAAATTGTATCTTTCAGCTCACCATATCCACATATGAATTGACTCACGTGTTTGGATGCAAGGGAACGCTCACTGGACTCCTTTGAGCTGAATATATTCAAGATGCTAAGTCAAACAAAAAAGTTCCAGCATCCAACGACAGTATGACCAAACAAATAAAATTTAACTTTTAATATTCATAACTAAAAAGGTAACGACCAGTTACACAAATTTGCGATACATAGAACAGCTTACGCGTTTCAGGGCATGTAGCCCCTTACTTATAGCTCCAGAGCTGGATCGCGAATTTGTGTAACCAGTTGTTACCTTTTTAGTTATGAATATTAAAAGTTAAATTTTATTTGTTTTGTCATACTGTCGTTGGAAGCTGGAACTTTTTTGTTTGACTTAGAACCTTGAATTAACTCAACTTGCCTTGTTTGGAGGAAGAGAAATGCTGCCTATGACCCAAAGAACACCGTCCCCACTGTCAAGCATGGAGGTGCAAACATTATGTTTTGGGGGTGTTTCTCTGTTAAGGGCACAGGACTACTTCACCGCATCAATGGGAAAATGGATGGAGCCATGTACCATAAAATCCTTAGTGACAACCTCCTTCCCTCCACCAGGACATTAAAATGGGTCGTGGCCGGGTCTTCCAGCAGGACAATGACTCAAAACACACAGCCAAGGCAACAAAGGAGTGGCTCAAAAGAAGCACATTAAGATCATGGAGTGGCCTAGCCAGTCTCCAGACCTTAATCCCATAGAAAACTTATGGAGGAAGGATGAAGCTTCGAGTTGCCAGGCGACAGCCTCAAAATCTTAATGATTTAGAGATGATCTGCAAAGAGGAGTGGACCAAAATTCCTCCTGACATATGCACAAACCTCATCATCAACTACAAAACACATCTGACTGCTGTGCTTGCCAAAAAGGATTTTGCCACCAAGTATTAAGTCTTGTTTGCCAGAGGGATCAAATACTTATTTCTCTCTGCAAAATGCAAATAAATTTATAAAATTTATACAATGTGATTTTCTGGATTTTATTTTTGATATTCTATCTCTCACTGTTAAAATTAACCAACCCTTAAAATTATAAACTATTCATGTCTTTGTCAGTGGACAAACTTACAAAATCAGCAAGGGATCAAATACTTATTTCCATCACTGTATATGATATAATATAATGTTGTACCGTGTTAGCCATAGAAAGTAGTGGAAGAGTGAAGAAATCAGGTGATACCTTTTAGAGGCTTTTGAGAGTACTAGCTCTCTTCTTCAGACATGGTGTTATACAAGAAACTGAAAATTCACAGACTTTTTATACACAAAAGACATGGACCTTCAAAGGATCTTAGAATCTTTAAAAATAACAAAATGCAGTATAAGTAGAGAAGTTATTTACAACAGGTCAATAAATGAACAATCTGGAAACTTGTGGAGAGTGACGGAGGGATCAGTAATTCTTGCTGTTATCTGTTTGCTATCAGGTGGTGATTTGTGACCCTCACAGTTCATACATAGTGTGACATGAAACTGGCATGAATATTAAGTCCAAATTGCAGAATTTGAATTTTTTGCATTAACTTGTATTCCCATTCCTTTCTCTCCCTCTGCATCTTAAAATGTCCCATTAAAACCACAACCCGCAAATCTTCAATAGAGTGGTCTTCTCTGGAGAAATATGATATAAAAATCCTGATCTTGACTGTGTTTTCAACCAATGATATCTCTAGAAAATCTCTAGCAATGTAACCTTAGTGTCATATGCAAAATAGGTGAAAAGTGCTTTTGGAGCATTCCTTATCCTCCCCCAGCTTTACTCTCCACTTTAGTTTACCTACTCTACATGCCCTCCAGCTCCTCCCTGCTTGTATTCGTTGATTGACAGCTCTCCCCCTCCTGGAAGCTTCACTGCTCCTGGAAGGCAAGGTACTGACTGTGTATGCCTAATGGCTCCTTCACATGGAGCCATGCAGGAGTGATATACACACAATGAGTGCAGGAGGAGATAAGTTGATCAATTAATAAAGGGTGGAGCTGGGCAGCAGATAGGGGAGGTAACCTACAGCAAAGAGCAAAGCCTAGGGAGGAGTACTTTTTATCTAATTTGCATGTGAATTTAACAAGAATTTTCTTGAAAATGGAGCTACAATGCTGAATAGGAAAGGCTTATTTGGGAAGTGTGTAAAGAGCACTACAGGGTACTGGGATTAGTTTTATTACGAATTTGCTGCTGACAGAACTTCCTTTGAGTCTGTCAGGCATCTGTTTATGAAGAAGTCAAATTTATCAAAGTGTCTAATTTGATAAATCTGTTGTATTATTAGATTGTCTAGTCAAATTTTACAAATCGTATTTGTTGGCTTTGTTTACACCAGAAATTTGGCACATGGTGTTGCAACTTATGCCATGCCCACATGAAGCCGTGCCCCTTTTTGTACAACTTGGAAAAGTTTGACGTTTTCAGCGACAGTCTTCATACTTCCTTTGCCGTGCACCTGGAGTAAAATTAATGCCAGCAGACATAGATTTCAAGCATCATTTAAGCCAGTTTTCTGATGTAGATGATGGCACCATCCCAACCATGCCCTCTCCACACTCCTTTTTTGGGAAAGTGGTGTAAGCGGTGCAAAAACACCAGTTATGACAATTTATGTCACAAATGACTTTTAAAGTCACAAACCTTGCATAATATAATAATACATCTGCCCCTATATTTATTTAACTATAGTATTTATGGAAGATTTATCCACAATAACAAATACAAAGAAGGAAAAGTATAAGAAGTATTAAACAATAAATCCAAGTGTACAAAGCAATTAGGAGATAATAAGATAACAGAAGTATGGCAATCAGACTAGAGACAGACCATCTGCCCCTATATTTTATATGTTTTAGACACTTTGCAACAATTTGCCTTGCTTGACAAGGGACATGGCTTATTTTATGTCCTTATGGAATGGGCATTTAGTGTTTCAAATCATCCTGGTGTAAAGCCATCTGTGCCTGCATTAAAAAAAAAAAAATCTTTATACTCACCTGATTCCAGGTATAACCCACACCAGTTTTCTGGTGTGAGTTAGGCTAAGGCCATAAGTTGCAGCAAACCTGCGTTTTTTTGATCCAAAGCCAAGAGTGGCTTAGGCTAAGGACCCACATTGCAGAAATGCAGCATTTTTGATTACTGCGGAAATGCAGTGGAAAAAGAAAAGCTGTGTTTATCAATACCAACAGAGTGAATGAGATTACATTTCATCTCATCCAGGCACTGCGGAAAAAAAGAGCTGCAGAAAGGTTGCATTTTTTAAAAAGCCACAGTGAGCCATTCAGTGAGAAAGTGCTAAATGGTTTTGATGGATTTCTCCTTTAAAGAGTACCTTTGACGTCCTTTTTATCTGCAGTTTTATATACCGCTAGAAAGCTGACAGTCCACTGAATTCAGTGCACTGTCGACTTACACGGTATGTGCCCCGGAGCTGGTGATATCGGTGCCGTTAATTTTGGCACCGATATCTCCCCACTATCAGAAAGGTGGGCCTTACAGCCTAGTGTCATCACTGGGCTGTGATGTACACCCCCCCCCCCCCCCGACTGTACTCTTCTGTAGCCTTGTACTGTCAAAGGGGACGTTCCTTACAGTTGAGCATCATTGCTGGGTGGTACTCCCTTACTGCTGCAGGCGATTTTTGTTTTTTGACTCCCTACCTTTTTACTTTTCCATTCACAGAGCTGTATGAGAGCTTTACTTTTGCAGGACTTGCATAAATTGTACTTTATAATGGCACTATTTAAAGGGATTCTATCATTAGAAAATGACGTTTTTAAGTAATGGCACATTGGAATAGCCTTTAAAAAGGTTATTCTACTCCTACCTCTCATTCTCTTGTGGTCCCCGCCGTTTCTGTAGAAAAGCGTTACGGAGCACAGTGGGAACGCCCCTTGTGCTCCATGAGCATAATTTGCATATCAGTATAAAGGCTTTTTTACAGAAATGGCAGGGACCACAAGAGAATGAGAGTTAGGAGTAGAATAACCTTTTTAAAGGCTATTCCAACATGCCATTACTTAAAAATGTTATTTTCTAATGATAGAATCTCTTTAATATTCCGTACGATGTACTGGAAAAAAAAATTGTTATCCATCTTGTATTTGGATGTGAAAAAGGGCTTTTTCCAAGCCCGAAATGCGTTATCCGAATAAACAGTTGTGAATACCATCACAGGATCTGGATTTCCTTGTTTAGCGCTGAAGCTGGGTGTTATTTTTCACTACAATTTGTTTCAAGTTGAAAGTTGTCACTCTGGGGGCATGGCTTGGAACGCAGCGGAGATGGCCGCAGCTTAGCTGAGCTCTGCAGCAGACATCGGTTCAGTGGCTCGCAGCATCGCTCTCTGCAGAGTTAGCAGCAGAGGACCCGTTCAGTGAGTAGGCGGCATTACACAGACCTGTCCAGATGGCGAAACAGGGGAAAAAGGGGGTGCCAAAGCGACTTACAGACTTCTTCTCGGCGCCTGCTCCTACTCAAGATGGCGCCGATGCGGGTCGTGCAGCGCCGCTGACAGGAGCGAACGCAGAGGTACTAGCAGATCGCAGAGCGGAGTCAAGTATGCCCTCTCCTCCTCACACTGTCTCCCCCTCGGTATAACAATCCTCTGGGGACAGCTTTACTATGCAGGGGGATAGGCTCACACTGGCTCGTGTGTCTAACCCTCACCGAACAGGAATTTCCACCCTCCGCCAGAGCCCATAACGGCTCAAAGCAGCACATATGCCTCATCATGTGCTTTTGCAACACCATCACACAACCCAGCAACCCCAACTCAGAGTCTTGCTAAGCAAAGAGTAAAATGGGACACTAATTTCTGTTTTGAATCCAGATCTGGGACGCAGTCTGAGGAGCCTCATCTTACGGGTTCTGATGTGCTTCAGGCAATCCCTGGCAGTGCCCAAACCGCTTCTGAGTCCTTCCTGAAAGATGTAATGTTGGCCCTATTCAGAAAGATATCACTAAGACTATCACTAATGTATCCTCCATTGTCGACTCGCTTGGCGATAGGATCAACCATGTTGAACAAAAAATGGGGGATTTTGATTCAGCACATAATTCTATTGTAGACGCACATAATGATCTTGAGCAGGAGCTGGCGGAAGTCAAACTTAAATTAGCAGATATGGAAGACAGAAATAGACGTAAAAACGTTAAGTTCCATGGAATACCGGAATCAGTCTCCGCTAAAGAATTGGTTCCTTACCTACAGCAGTTGATTAAAAATACTTTATTTTTATAGATAGAGCTCAATGCCTTCCGAAACCAAAAGGCCTCCCAGAACACCTCCCTAGAGATGCTATAGTTCGTATACACTTCTTCCACATCAAGGACCGCCTTATGCAGGCCTCCCGTAAAGGACCCGCTCTTCCTGAGCCGTTTGCAAAAATTCATCTATTTACAGATCTCTCCCAGGCTACCATAATCTCTAGGAAAAAGCTTGCTCCGATTACAGCGGTTCTGCGGCAACACAACATTCTCTACAAGTGGGGATTCCCGACCAAGGTTACTGTCACCAAAAATGGTGTTACCCACGCCTTCAGCTCTTACGATACAGGAAAAGCCCTTCTCCAGCAGTGGAACCTCCCGCCTCCTGATGGGAAGATGAAGACCACCTCAACGTCCTCCAGAATTGCACCTCCTTGGGCGACTAGCGACTCTGTTGAGTGAACTGCATCCCTGCTACTATCCGATGCAAGCCACCTGTTGTGTTCTTTGTTTTTCTTGCAGACTTCCCCCAAGTTTGCGCAGTTTTACTTACTGCCCAGTCACGTAGGACTCTTCTGGTTTCTACGTTCTATATTTGTTTATGTTTGGATTCATAGGATCCACCGCTAACCCCTTTCCTCCCTATAGGCCTGTTTGGACTGTCTTGGCTCAGGATGATTTTTCTGTCATAATTTGCTGTGATTATAAACTGCTCTTCTTTTACTCCTTCTTATGGCGTTCATTGTTATGTCCTTTAATGTAAAGGGCCTTAATAGCCCTTATAAACGGTCACTTCTCTGGAGGGAGGCTCTCAGATCTGCCGTGGACATTCTTTGTGTACAGGAAATGCATTTCTGTGACCCTCACCCTCCAAGAATGTCTCACAAATTGTTTCCCCATGTTTATTGTGCCAATGCTCAAAAGAAGGTTGCGGGTGTCCTTATACAGTGGGGGGAAAAAGTATTTAGTCAGCCACCAATTGTGCAAGTTCTTCCACTTAAAAAGATGAGAGAGACCTGTAATTGACATCATAGGTAGACCTCAACTATGAGAGACAAAATGAGAAAACAAATCCAGAAAATCACATTGTCTGATTTTTAAAGAATTTATTTGCAAATTATGGTGGAAAATAAGTCTTTGGTCACCTACAATCAAGCAAGATTTCTGGCTCTCACAGACCTGTAACTTCTTCTTTAAGAGGCTCCTCTGTCCTCCACTAATTACCTGTAGTAATGGCACCTGTTTGGCATTGTTATCAGTATAAAAGACACCTGTCCACAACTTCAAACAGTCACACTCCAAACTCCACTATGGTGAAGACCAAAGAGCTGTGGAAGGACACCAGAAACAAAATTGTAGACCTGCACCAGGCTGGGAAGACTGAATCTGCAATAGGCAAGCAGCTTGGTGTGAAGAAATCAACTGTGGGAGCAATAATTAGAAAATGGAAGACATACAAGACCACTGATAATCTCCCTCCATCAGGGGCTCCACGCAAGATCTCACCCCTTGGGGTCAAATGATCACAAGAACGGTGAGCAAAAATTCCAGAACCACACGGGGGGACCTAGTGAATGACCTGCAGAAAGCTGGGACTAACATAACAAAGGCTACCGTCAGTAACACACTACGCCGCCAGGGACTCAGATCCTGCAGTGCCAGACGTGTCCCCCTGCTTAAGCAAGTACATATCCGGGCCCATCTAAAATTTGCTAGAGAGCATTTGGATGTTCCAGAAGAGTATTGGGAGAATGTCATATGGTCAGATAAAACTAAAGTAGAACTGTTTGGTAGAAACACAACTTGTTGTTTGGAGGAGAGTGAATGCTGAGTTGCATCCAAAGAACACCATACCTACTGTGAAGCATGGGGGTGGCAACATCATGCTTTGGGGCTATTTCTCTGCAAAGGCACCAGGTCAAAATGCTCAGGTTAGATGCAGGAGGCAGCAACCCTGGCACACGCCACAGACACGTTTTCTTCAGCGGTGCTCTAGGTGTGCTGAACATCTGCAAACTTCCTCCACTTTAAATTTATGCTTAAAACCTATAATTCTGCCCTTCACCTAGCCAAGCAAGACTATTTCACCGCTCTCATCTCTTCTCTCTCCTGTAACCCTAAAAGGCTATTTGAAACTTTTTACTCCTTACTCACTCCCAAGGTGCAGATGCCATTCACAGACCTTAGCGCAGATGACCTGGCCACTTATTTCCATGATAAAATTGATAAGCTCCGTCAGGAAATAACTGCCCAATCCCCAGCTGGCACTGACCCCCTCACCAGCCGCACTTCAGACTGTTCATTCTCATCTTTTGAACCTGTTACAGAGGAGGAAGTATCTCAGCTACTTTCTTCTTCTCGCCCTACAACCTGTAGTAGTGACCCTTTCCCCTCACACTTTCTCCAGTCTCTGTCACCTGCCATAACGACTTACCTTACTAAAATTTTTAACCTTTCTCTCTCTTCTGGAATTTTCCCATCCTCTTTCAAACATGCTGTCATAACCCCACTACTGAAGAAATCCTCCCTTGACCCGTCCTGTGCTGCTAACTATCGACCTGTCTCTAACATTCCTTTTATCTCCAAAATCTTGGACATCACCCCTGCACTAATACAGAACACCAGTGACTGCCTCTCTGCTGTCTCAAATATCATGTCTTCGCTTTATCTGAAACTGAATCTCTCAAAGACTGAACTACTGCTGTTTCCACCCTCTAATAGATCTGTCCCATTGCAGTCTCTGGCCTTACCATAACTCCTAGGCAGTATGCCTGCTGCCTCGGGGTTTTGTTTGACTCAGACCTTTCCTTCACCCCCCATATCCAATCACGCAAACGCTCATGTCATCTCCACCTCAAAAACATCTCCAGAATCCGCCCTTTCCTTACCACAAATACACTAAAGACACTTATTGTTGCCCTGATTCACTCTCGCCTTGACTACTGTAACTCCTTACTAATCGGTCTTCCCCTTACTAAACTCTCCCCTTTACAATCTATTCTGAATGCGGCGGCCAGGCTCATCTATCAGTATAGACGCTATAGCGATGCCTCCAGTCTGTGTCATTCATTACATTGGCTGCCTATTCAATACAGAATACAATATAAACTTATCACCCTCATTCACAAGGCTCTCCATAATGCTGCACCTCCCTACATTTCCTCCCTCATCTCTGTCTATCGCCCAACCCGTACTCTCCGTTCACTCAATGACCTACGACTAACATCCTCTATTATCAGAACCTCCCACGCTCGTATACAAGACTTCTCCCGAGTTGCACCACTTCTCTGGAATGCTCGATCCCGGACTATTAGATTAACCCCCAATTTCCACAGCTTCAAGCGTAAACTAAAGACATATCTTTTCAGACAGGCCTATCACAACTCCTAATGTAAACCCTTCTGTAGTTAGAATCCCTAAAACATACCCTCCTCTGTTCACGCTCCCGCATTACCTCACAGGATATGATGCCGTATCAGACTAACTTTATATGTCCAGGCACCATCTGCACGTTAAAGGACATGACTGGTGACGGCTCATACAGCTTTATATATGTGTAATGACAGTAACCTCTATTACACAATTGTCTGACCATTGTACAAACAATGCTATGTCTGTTGCCAACCCTGCTACCTCCTGTGTCACCCCCTCTACCTCATAGATTGTAATCTCTTGCGAGCAGGGCCCTCAGTCCCAGTGTGTGAATTGAATATTTCTTTGTAATGTATCTTTTTTGTCAGTACTTGAACCCTACAAATTGTACAGTGCTGCGGAATATGTTGGCGCTATATAAATAAAATTTATTATTATTATTATTATACCCTTTTATGAATTCTGTGAGGGGTGTAGTTTCCAAAATGGGGTCACTGTTTCCAAATTTCCATCAAATTTCCTATTTGTTTTATTATAAATGAATACAAAAATATTGATCAGTGTTTATCAGTGTGTCACGAAAAAACAATCTCAAAATCACTTGTGTAAGTTAAAGTGTCTCAAAGTTATTGCCATTGCCATTGCCAGTAACATATGTCAGTTTTGAAAAATGAGACTGTGTCCTCAATGCACTATTAGGCTCAGTCCTTAAGGGGTTAAATGGTAAGTTTTTTTTTAACTTTTCATTATTTGTTTAATTTTTTATTCTTTATTTTAAACTTTTTGAACTTTTGTTTTTCACTTTTTACATGTCCCACAGGGGAACTTGCACCTGGGATCTCAGATCATCGGTGCAATGTACTGTAATACATAGTATTGCAGTACATCACACATATGTTTCCTATGGGAACTGTGCACAGGCAGTTAGGAGGTCGTTGCCACGGCAACTCCTCGGACCCCGCAATCTTATTGCGGGGGATCCGAAGGGTGGCACGGGGGGAGACAATGTTGCCCCCGGCTACTCCTGGATGTCGTGATCGCAATTGATCATGGAATCCAGGGGATTATCTTCCAACTCTGGCGGCTGATCCCTTAGCTTGGCTAGGACCATTTCTATGTTTATCCAGTTTAGTATATTGGTTGTTGTATTACCAGCATTGGTGACATCTACAGTGGGTACCGAAAGTATTCAGACCCCTTTACATTTTTCTCTCTTTGTTTCATTGCAGCCATTTGCTAAAAGCAAAAAAGTTCATTTTATTTCTCATTAATGTACACTCAGCACCCCATCTTGACAGAAAAAAACCCAGAAATGTAGATATTTTTTAAAAAAGAAAAACTGAAATATCACATGGTCATAAGTATTCAGACCCTTTGCTCAGTATTGAGTAGAAGCACCCTTTTGAGCTAGTACAGCCATGAGTCTTCTTGGGAATGATGCAAAAAGTTTTTCACATCTGGATTTTGGGATCCTCTACCATTCTTCCTTGCAGATCCTCTCCAGTTCCGTTAGGTTGGATGGTGAATGTTGGTGAACAGCCATTTTCAGGTCTCTCCAGAGATGCTCAATTGGGTTGAGGTCAGGGCTCTGGCTGGGCCAGTCAAGAATGGTCACAGAGTTGTTCCGAAGCCACTCCTTTGTTATTTTAGCTGTGTGCTTAGGGTCATTGTCTTGTTGGAAGGTGAACCTTCGGCCCAGTCTGAGGTCCAGAGCACTCTGGAAGAGGTTTTCTTCCAGGATATCTCTGTACTTGGCTGCATTCATCTTTCCTTCAATTGCAACCAGTCGTCCTGTCCCTGCAGCTGAAAAATACCCCCATAGCATGATGCTGCCACCACCATGTTTCACTGTAGGTATTGTATTGGGCAGGTGATGAGCAGTGCCTGGTTTTCTCCACACATACCGATTAGAATTAACGCCAAAAAGTTCAATCTTCGTCTCATCAGACCAGAGAATCTTATTTCTCATAGTCTGGGAGTCCTTCTTGTGTTTTTTGGCAAACTCTATGCGGGCTTTCATATGTCTTGCACTGAGAGGCTTCCTTTGGGCCACTCTGCCATAAAGCCGTGATTGGTGGAGGGCTGCAGTGATAGTTGACTTTGTGGAACTTTCTCCAATCTCCCTACTGCATCTCTGGAGCTCAGCCACAGTGATCTTTGGGTTCTTCTTTACCTCTCTCACCAAGGCTCTTCTCCCACAATTGCTCAGTTTGGCTGGACGGCCAGGTCTAGGAAGAGTTCTGGTCATCCCAAATTTCTTCCATTTAAGGATTATGGAGGCCACTGTGCTCTTAGAAACCTTGAGTGCTGCAGAAATTCTTTTGTAACCTGTGCCTTGCCGCAATTCTGTCTCTAAGCTCCTTGGGCAGTTCCTTTGACCTCATGATTCTCATTTGCTCTGACATGCACTGTGAGCTGTGAGGTCTTATATAGACAGGTGTGTGCCTTTCCTAATCAAGTCCAATCAGTTTAATTAAACACAGCTGGACTCTAATGAAGGAGTAGAACCATCTCTAGGAGGATCAGAAGGAAATGTTCAGCATGTGAGTTAAATATGAGTGTCACAGCAAAGGGTCTGAATACTTATGACCATGTGATATTTCAGTTTTTCGTTTTTAATAAATTTGCAAAAATATCTACATTTCTGTTTTTTTTCCCTGTCAAGGTGGTGTGCTGAGTGTACATTAATGAGAAATAAAATGAACTTTTTTGCTTTTAGCAAATCGCTGCAATGAAACAAAGTGTGAAAAATTTAAAGGGGTCTGAATACTTTCTGTACCCACTGTACATCAACTACTCCCTGTTCTTCTTTATATTCAGAGCTAAAGAACCCATTTAGTAGCTCTGCTTTCTCTCTCAGTAACCAACACCCCATTGCCATTATTTAGGGGACCTACCTGTTCCAACCTTGTTTTTTTGCATTTATATTTAAAGAATTGTTGGGGGTTAGTTTTGCTTTCCTTAGCCACCTGCGCTTCATTATGGATTTTAGCCGATTTTATTTCCCTTTTACAGATTTCACTATTCACTTTGTAATTCTCAACGATTACAGCTGACCCTTCAGATATATATTTTTTCTGATTAGATTATGGTCATTATTACCAAGGTTTTCACCAACAATGACATTTCCAACAAGTCCCATATTATTATAGATGATCAGATCCAGCACAGCATCCCCTCTAGTTGAATATTTTTACAAGTTGGACCATAAAATTGTCCTGCAATAAGCAGATGAATTTCCTCCCTTTTGCAGACAATGCAGAACCATGAGCCCAGTCAATATCCAGGTAGTTAACCCATTCCTGACATCCGCTGTAATAGTATGGTAGATGCTGGGTCTTTAAAGATGGTGGCTGCTCTGAAAAAGAGTGACCATTATAGCTACTGCATCTCTGCTGTATTGCACAGGGGAGACCCAGAGCTAATGCCCACAATCAGAGTTCACATTTCATTTTGGCTGTATAGTGAGTGCCATAGAAACAAATCTAATGCTGTAAGAAAATCTCTCAATTGCAATTTTCCTCCAATTCCACCTCATTCTGATTTTTTTTCCAGTTTCCCAGTACATTGTACAGAATATTAAATGGTACCATTCCAAAGTACTATTAGTCGTGCAAACATTAAATGCTCATATGGCTCTCTAAATGGAAAAATAAAAAAGTTATGGCTCTTGGAAGGCAGGGAGTCAAAAACAAAAATTGAAAATCGAAAAATGGCTACGGCAGAAAGGGGTTAAAATCTCCCATCAATTGTCAGGATTCTCTATCTGGCTGCTGCACCTTTAACGTTACCCCACCAACCTGAGAACCTTTTGCAGTTTCAGAGGCTTCCTGGCTTGGTCCATTTAGCAGCTAAGGAGGCCTATATAAAACCCTTCCATCCTGAGAAAAGGCCGACTATTTAGTTTGCTTCCTAGTTTGGCTCTTCATCTGTGTATACCTGTTCGCTTACTGAACTCTGGTTTGCGCCCTGGATTCTCTATTTGCCTCCTGATTGTGCTTTGACGTGTTCTTTGGATTTGTGACCCTTGGCTTGTTTTCTGGATACTGTTTTCGTCTCCTGATTTTGTATACTACGTTCTCTCCTGGTTTTGACCTGTGCTTGTATGACTTCTCTTGTCTCTACGCCACTGAGTTTTAGTGGATTTTGTTTTGGTTTCTGCAGCGGTGCATTTATTACTGGCATATATCTCTGTCTGGTGACAATTGAGACTCCCAGACACGGCGCAAGTCCATATGGCCTCACGGTAAGCTCTGGTGAAGGCGTCTAGGGATCGGTCTTGGCTCGCAGAAGTGTTCTACTTTTAAATAACTGTCTCTACTGTTCGCAGTTATCAGCCAATGTCCTGCTATTGCTTTTATTGTGGCCTTGCATTATACCGTAACATCAAGACCATCGTACCCGCCTGTGCTGCCCACACAATTTGCTTATACAACTGATCCTTTAACTCTTCTCATTATGTTGGTGGATTCTATAGATTATGTCAAAAAGTATTAAATCAGTGGTCTCATTCTTATGTGATTTCACTCACAAGGATTCCACAGATTCCACATCCTCACAATTTTCACTCAATTTTTCTCCCATAAACACTACTCCTCCCTTCCTTTTAGCATTGTCTTTGCGAAAGAGTGAAAGACCCTGAATGTTAACAGCCCAATCATGTGAGGAATCTAGCCACATCTCACCCCACACCAACTACATCAATATGTTCCTTCTGGATTAGGGCCTGAAGCTCCCCCAATTTGCCTGGAAGGCTTCTGGCATTTGTGATCATATACTTTAACTTGCCATTTATGTTCACACATTCATTTCCCCCCTCGTTCCAAGTTTAAATGCTCTGCCACCCACTGCTAGAATTCTCTTCCCCGGCACAGTTAACTGTGGAAAACAGCTTGTATCCCAATGAAAATTCAACTCTAGAAACCCAAACCCTAACCCTTCTTTCCTGCACCAAGACTTGAGTCATGCATTTAACTAATCTCCACCTGACTTTCCTGTGCTGCACATGGCACCAGCAGTACTCCAGAAAATACAACCTTGGAGGTCCTCAGCTTGCAACCTAGTTCTTTAGAATTGTTCTTATGGAACCTCCACTTACCATTTATAATGTTATTGGTACCCACATGGTTCACAACAGCTGGGTCTTCACCAGCTCCTCCCAGCAATTTGTCCACTCGTTCCACCACATACCAAATCTTGGCACCAGAGAGACAGCAAACCATTAGTCGGTCTTAGCAACAAATTATTCTGTCTTCCTGATTATACAGTCCCCTATAACCACTAATTGCCTTGGCCTACCTGCACTACCTCACATCATCACCCAACTTGGCAATTTTATGTGGATGAACAGAAACAGGAGTGGCTTTTCTTTTCTTGGAGCCCCTTCCACTCCTTATATCTGTATTCACCCAGCTCATAGCCTGGACCCATACACATAGCTGTAGTTTTTTTGGGGTTGTGTGTCCTGGTTGTAGTGAAGAGTCGCAATATATGGAGGAGGTCCTACACCTCTCCGTACTTGCGGCTTGGTCCTTTCATTTCAATGTATGGGTCAGTGAAAATCACCGATGACACACAATACCAATCCGTGTCTTTCATGGTGTTTTCACTGACTCGTATACTGCACATGGTCGTTTAGGTTTCTTTTTAAATCTCCTTCAGAACGGAAGTGGTCACTAACAAAAGGGATTAGGAAATTTTCTTGTAAATTTGGAAAATCAATGTTAGAGTTGTAAGCCTTCTAATGTCCAAAATAAACTGAAATACAATTAAAAGATGATGCCAACATAAAGTAGAGTTATGGTAGATAACAGTGTTGGACATGGGATGTCTAGGGCCCACCAGTAGAATCGTTTTTAGGGGGCCACCGCCAGGACACCTGCAAATCAGCTGTACCGACAGAGTGCAGCTACAGGTAATAAGAATCCCATGTTGCTCAACCTCCATACGATGTGCACCACTGCACTACCTAAACCCACTTCTACTCTATGTATGGCAAGTGAGCAGCATGGCTTCTGGAATTGTTAACATTAACGTGGCCCATACAACTATAGAACCCACAACTGTGGTTATCAATAATATGGTGAGTGAGCAGTGCTCAGCATGGAAACAATACTGGGAGTGGTGTGTTTTGCTAAACATCTGTTCTGCAGGGTCCTAACACTCAAAGAGATCTAAGAGACCAGAGGGAGTCTAACACCCAGGACCCCTGCTGATCAACTGTTTGAAGGGACTGTGGTGCTTTTGCGAGAACCCTCACCCCTTCGCTATTTACATTGCACAGATCCGTTTTATACTGCAATGTAATTACCGCCTGTGATAATATCACATGTCTGCTATAAAATAGATGGGGTGTGATGTAAATAATGAAGGGACCCCACACAGTGTAATATGCTTCACCATAGCCCACACACAGTATAATGTGCTCCATGGTGGCCCACACACAGTGTAATGCTTCATAGTGGCCTCTCACACAGTATAATATGCTCCACAGTGGACGCACACGTTGTAATATGCTCCACAGTGGCCCCCACACAGTACAATATGCTCCACAGTGACCCCCACACAGTATAATATGCACCACAGTGGCCCCCACACAGTATAATATGCTCCACAATGGCCCCCACATAGTATAATATGCTTCATCATAGCCCCCACACAGTATAATATGCTCCACTGTGGCCCCACACATTATAAAATGCTCCACAGTGGCCCCCACACATTATAATATGCTCCCCATTGGCCCTCACACAGTATAATATGCTGCACAAGGCCCCAACACAGTATAATATGGTCCTCAGTGGACACACACATTATAATATGCTCCACAGTGGCCTCATACGTTATAATATGCTCCACAGTGGCCCCACGCAGTATAATATGCTCCACAGTGGCCTCCACACAGTATAATATGCTGCACAGAGGCCCCCACACAGTATAATATGTTCCACAGTGGCCCTCACACAGTATAATATGCTCCACAATGGCCCCCTCACAGTATAATATGCTACAAAATGGTCCCCACACAGAATACTCCCAAGAGTCCCCCTTAAGCCGCTTCAGGTGAACATCACAAAATTCCATGCACAATTAATTTTAGTTCTATTATTATACCCTCAGACCCCAGGGTATAATAATGGGTGGCCCAGGGGAGGTGATTGAAAATAAAAAAACACTTATCCTCACCTTACCTCACCTCTCTTGGGCACCCTTGCTCCATCTGGCTGTCTTCAGCATCCTCTTTGGTCCTCTTCTGCCTGCCACTCAGGTCAAGCGTTGCCAGGCCCCTTTTCATGAACAATATGCATAATGGTCGGGGAATCAGGCTTTCCCTGATCGCTATCACGGTGCTGCGGGGCCCCGGCCTTCTCCAGCAGGCCCCGTAGCACTCTGGACGTACTCCCTGTGACCATGATCGTTACGCCGCCCGTTACCAGAACTCCACTGCCTATTAAAAAAAGCAGTGGGGGTCTGTAGTAGTGTATCATTGCTCCCATTCAGTTTTTATAAACCATATACAACCATAAACATTGGTGGTCACTGGAACTCCTACAGTTTTTTCATTACGCCTGTGTGCCCCAAGTGACTGCTGGGGCCCAATCACAGGCCCCAGCAGTGATGTCTGGGGCACACAACCTCAGTTACAGGCTGGAAGATGCTGGGAGCTGTTGGAGTCCCAGGAGAGGTGAGTATAAGTATTTGTTATATTTAATCACCTCCCCTGGGCCTATACTCCTGGGCCTGAGGCGACCCCAGTGTATAATAATAGCACTATAGGAAAGGGGCTGACATTAATATGGATATATAATAATATGTATAGTGGTCGGGGGAATCGCTATAGCTAGTGGTCGGGGATCGCTATCACGGTGCCACGGGACCCTGGCCATCTCCAGCGGGCCCCATAGCACTCCGGTCGTGGTCGCAACCCCTGTGACCGTGATCGTTACGCCACCCGTTACCATACCTTCACTGCCTATTAAAGAAAGCAGTGGGGGTCTGGTAGGGCCCACTAAAGGCACGGGGCTCACCGGGGGATTCACCGATTCCCAGGAGGGCCAGTCCGACCCTGGTAAATAACATTAAAACATTTGGGAGATATGACTGTCTGAAAACAGAGCAATTTACGTCTTGAAAATTGTGAATATTTCAAAATTTCCACCAATTTTCCTATTTTTTCATAAATAAATGCAAAAAAATATCAAGATATGTTTACCTCTAAAATGAAGTACAATGTCATGAAAAACAATCTCAAAATCACTTGGGTAAGTTAAAGTGTCTCAAAGCTATTGCCACATACAGTAACACATGTCAGTTTTGAAAAATAGAGCTGTGTCATTAAGGCAGTTTTTGGATGTGTCCTTTAGAGGTTAATAAGTTTGGCAATTGCATCTTTCTTTTTGAATGCTTTAGCAGTATCAATAATATGTCCTCTTTCTGTCTAACTTTATATAGCTCTCTATCAGCTACACTTCTGGTTTCTTAATACCTTTTAAAAGCAGTCTTCATTTCTTTTACTATATTACTTATTTAGCAAACCATAGTGGTCTCTTTCTCCTTCTGTTCTTGCTAGTCTGCCTGACATACAGTTTAGTTGCCTGTAAGATGGCCTCTTTAAGTAGTGTCCACTGGGCATACACTCCTGATGCTTTATTTCACCCTTTTAATTCCCTTTTAAACACTCTCCTATTTCTATGAAATTTGTCCTTCTAAAATGTAATACTTTTGAAGTGGTGTATCATTGCTCCCATTCAGTTGTTATAAACCATATAGAACCATAAACATTGGTGGTCAGTGGAACCCCTATAGTTCTTCCACCCTAACCTCAGACACTAGCTCACCATTTGTTAGGACTAAATCTAGAATGTTATAACCTCTGGTTGGTGACTTAAACAAAATAGCAATACATACTTTAATAATATCTGTTAAGACTGGAATGTAGTAACGCTAGTTAATCATGGGCTGTTGTGGTATGCGATGCATTAAAATTATTAAAGGGGTTGGCCAGGAATTTTGAATTAATGGTCTTTTCTTAGGATAGGCCACAATATCTGATTGGTGGTGGACCGACAGGCGACCCCCACGTAGATCAGCTGTACGGGGCCACTCACAACTTAATTCCAAGCAGTTGTCTCTGGTTCCTGTTTAATGGTGGGAACCGTTACTCCAGCTCACCTTCCATAAACATCAATGGGAGCAGAGCTGCAGTACAGGTACCTGGCCACTATACAGGACAAAAAGCCAACTGCTTCTGGTTATATGCAGTGCATAGTATAGACATCTGAAGTGCCCAACCCATTTGTGAGAATTATGACTCTTAATAATTATTCTGGCTCAGAGTAGAGGCTACAGACCTGCATGGAGTCTGTGATGGAGATCTGACTGTTGATCTGAGAGAGACTTCACTGAGGTTGTACCACTAAACATTACCAGATAGCTCAACTCCTCTGTAAGACACGTGGAAGATGTTCAGATGAAGGTTTATTCAAGTAGAACTCTTGATAGATGAAATACAGGGTGTAAAAAAGATGGTAGTTTTTCAAGCTGAGAGAGGCAGGAAATAAACAACTTACAGAACCTGGATGATGTCACAGACAGGAGGGGAGAGTAGAGAGTGAGTAAGGGAGCAAAGATAGAACAAAATTAGATGAGAAGCACAAGTAAAACAATACATGACAATAAACAGTGAAGCACTGTATGCATGACCCAAGGTGGGACATGACACTCCCTTCTGAAATCTTGGAGATTTCACAATAAACAATAACAAAGTTATGAGTCCAAAGTCCTTTGACCTGAAAGACAAACAACAAGTTAGAACAATGCAAAAAACAACGTTGTAGTCCATGGGGAGATGTTAACATAACTCATCTTCGGATTGGGGAAGTCGCGATTACAAATACTTCCACCAACCCATAACATGAAGGAAGGAGTTTACATGCTAAGATGTAACTGATGATCTATGGTGGAAAGGGGGCTCCCTGCCATGAACGAAGTCAGGAAATAGAGTTTCTCCTATGCAACCTATAGATTCTCTTGTTGCACACTTTGGATAATGACTTCTTTGGCATGCTTGATGTCCGTTGCTGACCAGCACTTTGATGATCGTCCATTTTGAAGCAGCGTGCGATGTGAACTAGGTGGGCAACAGCTCGTACAATAGACATCAAGGTAGAGAAGCACTCAAAGCGGTGAGAATCTAGTCCTGACCTGAGGATGATGGAACTACAGAGAGTAGAGATCGTGAGTCTTATTTCCTTATCTATTTCTGGATTCACCTGCTCGTATTTTGTGTCGGCAGGAGTCGAACGAGAGTTTTTATACAAGAATTCTGGGGGTGACAACCACCAGTTAATTTGTGAACCCGATGCGGGTGCAGATCTTGTTCCACAATCTTCTGGGTTAAATTCAGTAGAGATGTAGTGCCACTGCTCAGGAGTGGAGAAACTTGTGATGCGCTCTACTCTGTTACTGATGTACATGTAAAACTGTCTAGTTTCGTTGTAGATATATCCAAGCACGACTTTGCTGTCTATGTAAAATACAAAGGAGTCAACTGGAAAGTCCACTTCCTCCCTTATGGCCTTGGTGATTTCTACAGCCAGCATGGCGGCGCAAAGTTCGAGTCTAGGCACTGAGTGAGCAGGTTTAGGTGTTAGTTTAGCCTTACCTATGACAAATCTGCAGTGTGGTGCGTGGTCACGTTGTAGTGTCTTCAGGTAGGCTACAGCAGCTATTGCTTCAATTGATGCGTCAGAGAAGATGTGGATTTCTCTCCTGGTAGCAGTTGAAAGAGAATTTGGAACATAGCAACGTGGGAGTTGAAGTTGTTCTACTATCTTCAGAGACTCCTTCCATGCATCCCACCTGTGTTGTATTTCCACAGGTAGTGGAGTGTCCCAAACTTTATTCTCGATGGTAAACTGTCTCAGCAACATCTTGCCGTGAATTGTGATGGGAGCGATGAATCCGAGAGGATCATAGATGCTGTTGACGACAGATAGCACTCCTCGCTTGGTAAATGGTCTGTCGCAGGCTGACACTTGAAACATGAATGTGTCAGACTTGATGTTCCACAGTAAGCGTAAGCTGTTCTGTATGGGGGGAACGTCAGAGTCAAGATTAAGATCTTGTAAGTTGGAAGCATGGTCATCAGAGAGAAATGCCTTTATTTTCTCCTGGTTGTTGGAGATGATCTTGTGCAGCCTGAGTTTTGCTACAGCTAGCATTTCTTGTGTTCTGGTGAGAAGACTGATTGCCTCTTCGCTGGTGGGTAGGGATTTAAGTCCGTTGTCCACATAGAAGTTCCACAAATCGACATGTGTCGGATCCATATTCACTTTCTCCCTCTTGAGCTGTTCTACTCAACCCAAAGATTGCTACAGCAGGAAAGGGGCTGTTACCAAACACATGGACTTTCATCCGGTAGACTATAACTTCCTTATTGACATTGTTGTCCTTGTGCCAAAGGAACCTGAGGTAGTTTCTATCGTCTTCCTTAACAATGAAGCAATGAAACATTTGCTGAATGTCGGCCATCACTGTGACAGGTTCCTGTCTGAAGCAAATCAGTACTCCCATGAGACTATTGTTTAGGTTAGGTCCCGTTAGGAGCAGGTTGTTGAGAGAGACCCCATCATACTGGGCACTGGAATCAAATACCACTCTAATCTGGTTTGCGGGGGTGGTATACGCCAAAAGGCGGAAGGTACCAGCATTCTACTCCCTCCTTGAGTGCTGGTGCAGGCTCCACATGGTCTCTATCAAATATGCTCTGCATGAAGTCCACAAAGTGTCTCTCCATCTCTGGTTTCTTCATCAGAATTCATTTAAAGATAAGAATCTGGATTGTGCTTGCTGAAAATTGTTTGGCAGCCTTGTTCTTAGATAGCCGAAAGATAAAGGTGCTACCCAGCTATTAGAATCGTTCTGGATGAACTCCCTTTCCTTTACCTTGAGGAATTCTCTGTCTTCTCTTGCAGGCGCAAGCTTGTTATTATCACTCGTAGACTCGAATACTGCCACTTATTGTTGTACAGCTTCTCTGTTACGTCCGCACCCTTTTAAATTTCTGCGCCATCCGGCCACATGCTGCGGCGCAGGAGGCGGGTCCGGCTGTGATTCTTTCTTTTGGGTTTTTCTTGTATTGTCTGAACGCTGTCCTATTCCCTCACCTCCTTAATTGATTTTCCACCACACCCATCTCCTTTACCTTGGTTTTCCTCTGCTCCACTAATAGTTAATTTTAGCCTTACCTGTGTGATTGACAGCCTATCGTCCTATCAAGTCTAGGGTGGGTTCTTCCTTCATATTTATTGTTTGCTCTCATTCACATTGACGCTTGCGTGCGTACTGGCTATTACTCCTTGCTGTTACCTGTATTCTTATTCCTGACCTCCGGCTTTGACTTTGACTGTTCTCTTGGATTTTGACTCTGTACTGCATTGCTCCACTGTTACCGACCCCTTGGCTAGCTGACCTCCCTTTTGTTGCTGTTTGTCCTGTCTGCGTTCTGTGTTATCACTTATATTAAGAAGGGACTGTCAACCAGTTGCTGGCTGTCGCCTAGGCCAGATCGGGCAAGTAGCCAGGGACAGTGGGGGGAGGTTCAGCTTTAGGGCTCACTGTCTTGTTGTTCCCCTCCCCCCAGAGTTCACCAGCAGCTACTGGGGAATTGCTCCTCTAGCAATTCCCTTACATTCTCTTTCACTTTGTAGTGATTCAGACAGGGCTGAAAATGACAGCTGTGTCCATTTGTCAGAAGGTGTCTTGAGTGAAGTTATCTTAGTGGGTTTTTTCATTTGGTCAATACAAACGTTGCCGATGATGACCCAGCCGAGGTCCAGCCGTTGGGCAAATGGGGCATTGTGCGGGCTATTGATTTGTTGGCGCACCTTGTGTACTCTTAGGATATCCCTCCCATGCAGAAGAAGGATCTCTGCATCCTTGATGAGTGCTGGGATCTCGCTTGCTATCGCCTTTAGGTGAGGATGCTGCAGGGCAGCCTCTGGTGTAGGAATCTCATCCTTGTTGGAGGGTATCTGGTTACAATCCACAAGAGTGGGTAGGAGTATCTCAAAATTGCCCTTGTGTGAAGACAGCATAAGCCCACTGGCCCTTCTTCCAGAGACCTCCATGATGCCGCTGCAAGTACCTAAAGAGTAGGAGTAAGTAACTCAAAGAGATCTGATCTCACAAGTGATCGGTTGCTCTGGTCGTCGAGGATAGCGTACACCTTTAGAGCCTTCTCTGATTGACCCTTGTGATACAAATTGACCAGACATATTTTGGAACAGGACTTGTCACAATTATCCTCTCCGCAGACTTCTGTGCATGAAGACGATACAGTGGTAGCGTTTGCTTCCTGGTCTGCATTCTTCCCGCCATGCTTTGACGAGGAGGAAAGGGGTGCAAACTGTGTGGGAACAGGTTCAGATGGATGGAGAGCCTGAACCTGGTCATCGCGGTCACATTCTATGCACTTAATATCAATCTTGCAATCCTTCGCCAGATGTTCAGTGGAGGCACAACACCTAAAACATACTCCAAACTTCTTTAGAAGCTCCTTGTGCTCCTGAAGCGGTTTCTTCCTGAAACCAAAGCACTTCTTGAGTGGGTGTGGTTTCTTGTGTATGGGACATAGTCGATTGGGGTTTTCAATCTTTTCCCTTTGGTTCTCCTTGTCCATACCCAATGTGGGCGTGGGGAGGATATCAGTCTTTTTCACTTACACTGGACCTCTGCGGTTCCTGTAACTGGAGCATTGGCTGTCACCTTTAGGAGGGGAAACAAGACCATTTGACTAGCTGTAGAGGAAGCTGGGGTCATTCTTGGTATCTGAGATGGTTCTTATGGACTCACAGAAGTAAGAAAATGGCGAAAATGAGACATATTTCTCTCTTTTGTATTTTGACCCTAGAGCTGTACATTTTTCCTGAATGTTATATGGCAGTTTAGAAACAATTGGGTTAACCCCACGTGCAGTGTCCAGATAACTTAGGCCAGGAAGATGAATGCCAGCCTTGGCCATTTGAAGCTCCATGAGTAGATCGCTGAGCTCCTGGAATTTCTCATTGTCCTTACCAGTTATTTTTGGGAAGGCTTGCAGTAGCTTGAATAGGGCGTTCTCTATAGCCTCAGGACTGCCATAACTTCGTTCTAGTCTTTCCCATGCGACAATGAGGCTTGCAGCAGGGTTACTTATGTGGACAGATCTCAGTCTCTTGACACGCTTGGTAGACTGTGGGCCGAGCCATCTGACTACAGGTCTAGTTCTTCACTGGCTGAGATGTTGAAGTCGTAAATAGCAGTTTAGAAGGTACATTTCCAACCTCTGTAGTTTTCTGGTTTGTCGTCGAACTTGGTGAGGCCAGTTTTAGTGAGATCTCGACGGGCCATATACCATGCAAACTCGGAGATGTCTGTCCTCTCTGACTTGGGAAAGGGAAGTGCTGTGTAATCAGTGTTGGTGATGTCGCTTGCAGTATTCTGGCCAAGAAGCCTAGGATAGTATGGGACTGCGTAGGTATTTAGTCTTGGGACTACGTCTGGATCCAGGGCTGTGCGTGTAACTGGTACCTTTTGGTTATCAGAAACTTGACTAGCTGCCTGGATGCTGGCCTTCGCTTGCGTGGCATTGAATAGGCTTTGTCTAGTTGTGCAGTTGTGAACAGCTGCAGTACGTTGAGTATCTTTAGGTTGGCAGAACATGTGTGTTTTGTTCTGGTCTGTGTTGCCGGGAGCGTTAATGGTGCTTGAAGATTTGCTGCTCTGGTTTAGCACGTAATCTCTTGTGTGTTTAAGGTGGCCCTCTGCATCCACTTTGCTTAAACAATCACTGTTGCTACAACTATCACTGGATGCTTGTTCCTTTTAATCTTGCCATAGCCGCGGCATGCTCACGCTGTTTCTGAAGACCTTCTATTTCTGACCTCTTCTGTGCGGCTTCAGCCTCTATCGCTGCCTTCCTTTGTGCGGATTCGGCTTCCATCTCTGCTTTCTTTTGTGCAAAGGTGCCCGGTATCTTTGCATCCACCGCATCTGCACGCACTCTGATAAGTTGTCCACTGAGCGTAGAGGATCTGGAAGACCGTGATTTACATGACATTTTGGAACGTCTGGAGGACTTGGAGATATAGGATAACATTTCCTGCAGCTGCACAATTCTTGCCTTTGCTTCTGTTTTGGCTCTATGTATATAGCTGTCCCGCTCAGCATTAAGTACTTGGAAGTGCTGTAGCTCAAGTAGGGACTTGCTGGTGTTCAGTCTTTCCAACACACTGATATATAAGGTATACAGTTCATAGTCTGAGGAAAGCTGACATAGGGCTCCCTCTAGTGGTGAGACACTAGAAGCAGGTGCAGTGAAGATGGCCAAGTGGCTTAGTATTTGGTGCCATTAGTATAATGTTGTACCGTGTTAGCCATAGAAAGTAGTGGAAGAGTGAAGAAATCAGGCGATACCTTTTACCTTTATGCTCAGTCTCTAAAAGGTATTGCCTGATTTCTTCACTCTTCCACTATTTGGTGCCATGTAAGAGAGATATTAGATAAGAGTTCATGTTTCCTACCTTGTAAGTTCTCTGTTATTTTCCATGTGGGTTTGATGGGGCGTTTCGCCCTTACAACAGGCTGAGAGTCAAGATCTGTCTCACGGTCTTGTTCTGTTTGAGAGTAGCTTTCATCTTGTGAGAACTGCGTGGGATGCCCTTCAGCCATGTTGAGATGGGGCTGGGTTCACTTTTTCTGGTGTTGTTCTGTAGAAGCTGCAGTTCTGCTTACAGATGAATCTCAGTGTTCTGGTGCTCAGCACAGAGTATATATCATCTTTTTTACTATTCTAGCTCAGAGTAGAGGCTACAGACCTGCATGAAGTCTGTGATGGAGATTTGACTGTAGGTCTGAGAGAGACTTCACTGAGGTTGTACCACAAAATATTACCAGATAGCTCAACTCCTCAGTAAGACACGTGGAAGATGTTCAGATGAAGGTTTATTCAAGTAGAACTCTTGATAGATGAAATACAGGGTGTAAAAAAGATGGTAGTTTTCCAACCTGAGGGAGGCAGGAAATATACAACTTACAGAACCTGGATGATGTCACAGACAGGAGGGGGGAGTAGAGCGTGAGTAAGGGAGCAAAGATAGAACAAAATTAGATGAGAAGCACAAGTAAAACAATACATGACAATAAACAGTGAAGCACTGTATGAATGACCCAAGGTGGGACATTACAATAATTTTGGTACATCTCAGAATGTCCATGTAAGGGAATTGCTAGATGAGCGATTCCCCAGTGCTGTTGGAGAACCCTGGGGGGAGGGGCACAACAAGACAGTAGACCCTAAGCTGCTGAACCCCCCAACTGTCCCTGGCTAACTTACCCGATCTGTCCTAGGCGACAGCCAGCAACCAGTCGACAGTCCCTACTTATAATAAGTGATAACACAGAACGCAGACAGGACGAACAACAACAAAGGGAGGTCAGCTAGCCAAGGGGTCGGTAACAATCGAGCAATGCAGTACAGAGTCAAAATCCAAGAGAATAGTCAAAGTCAAAGCCGGAGGTCAGGAATAAGAATACAGGTAACAGCAAGGAGTAATAGCCAGTACGCAGGCAAGCGCCAATGTGAATGAGTACAAAATCACAATCCAAGAGAAAAGCCAAAGGTAAGCCAGTGGTCAGGAAATAAGAAGAACAGGTAACAAAGATCAAGGAGTATAGCCAGTACGCGTAATGCAATAGCAGGCGCCAATGGGAAAGTGAGCAAACAATAAATAGGGAGGAAGAACCCGCCCCAGACTTGATAAGAGGATAGACTGTCAATCACACAGGTAAGACTAAAGTTAACTCTTAGTGGAGCAGGGGGAAAGCAAGGTGAAGGAGAAGGGTGTGGCGGAAAATCAATTAAGGAGGTGAGGGAATAGGACAGTGTTCAGACAATACAAGAAATTCCCAAAGGAAGGAATCACAACCGGACACACCTCCTGCGTCGCAGCGTGCGCCTGGAGGATGGTGCCAAAGCCCGGACAGGCAAGGATGTTGCAGTACCTCCCCTTTTACAAGGGGCCTCTGGACCGTCGCCAGATGGACTAGGTTTCTAAGGGTTCTGGCGATGAAAGAGATTAATCAAACGTGGCGCATGCAGGTCCCTACCAGAAACCCACGTTCGCTCTTCCGGGCCATAACCCAGTGCACAAGGTACTGAACAGCATTCTGCACCCGACAGGAATCCAGAATTTTTTCTACCTCGTATTCTAGTTCCCCTTGGACCACCACAGGTTCAGGTGCACTGGAAGAAGTAAGGACAGGGGAGATATACTTCTTCAAAAGCGACTTGTGGAAGACATTATGGATACGAAAAGAACTTGGAAGTTGTAATTTAAAAGATACTGGGTTTATGAGTTCAGAAATGACATAGGGCCCAATGTAGTATGGTGCAAATTTCCCCGAAGGAACTCTAAGATGCAGATTCCTAGTGGACAACCAGACTCGTTCTCCCACTCTGTATTCAGGGCCAGGTAAGCGTCTTTTATTTGCCTGCCGCTTTTGATATTCTTGGGCTTTAACCAGGCTCAGACGAGCCTGGGCCCAGACTGTGCACAATCTGTTCGGCAGTGGGATTAACAGACTCGGTGTTACGGAGAGAGAGGAGTACCTGGGGTTAAAACCATAGTTGCAATAAAACGGAGACATTTTAGGGGTGACGTTAACCCTGTTGTTTATTGCAAACTCTGCTAGAGGAAGAAAAGTTCTCCATTTTTCTTGAGCATCGGACACAAAACACTTGTTTTGTATTGTTCCAAATTTGGTTGAATCTCTCTCTTTGACCATTGGTCTCAGGGTGGAACGCGGAAGAGAAAGACAGAGAGACCCCCAGATGACCACAAAATTCCTTCCAGAATCTAGAGACAATTTGTACACCCCGATCAGATACAATATTTTCTGGTACACCATGCAAGCGGAGTATGTGATTAATAAAGAGCGAGGCTAGACGTGGAGCACTTGGAATTTTCTTTAGGGGTACAAAATGACACATTTTGGAGAATCTATCCACAACAACCCAAATGGGAATAGGGTAAATCAGTAAAAAAGTCCATTGACAAATGGGACCATGGTCTCTTAGGTATAGGAAGGGGATCAAGAAGGCCCTTGGGTAATCTCCTAGGAGTCTTCATCCTAGCACATGTCTCACAGGCAGCAACAAATTGACATACGTCTCGAGACCAGGAAGGCCACCAGTAAGAGCGGGAGAGAAGGAATTTAGTTAAGGTAGAACAATGAATTTGCTCCAAAACACGAAGATGAAGATTTGGAGGTACAAATAGTTTCCCAGTGGGAGTATTACTGGGAGCAAGATCTTGCGAATTAACCACTAAAGTAGCAAGATCAGGAGTAATAATGGCGAGAACCACTCCTGGGGACAAGATTTTATCTGGGGCATCGCTGGGACCAAAGCTGGGCGATAGGGCATCTGCCCATACATTTTTAGAGCCTGGATGATAAGTCACCACAAAATTAAAATGTGTGAAGAATAGCGCCCAGCGGGCCTGCCTAGGAGACAGTCGCTTAGCATTGTCCAGATATAGTAGGTTCTTATGATCAGTAAATACTCTGATCTGATAGTTGCGCTGGGCAGGAGAGAATTTCCTCGAGAAGAAGGCCACAGATTGCAAACACGTAAAATTTTCAGAGCCCTGAGACAACACGGCACCAACCCCCACTTCAGAGGCATCAACCTCAATAATAAATGGGCGATCATAGTCTGATGATACTAATACAGGAGCCTCAACAAAACATTTCTTGAGATGTACAAAAGCCTGTTCAGCTTCTGGAGTCCATTTGGTCAAATCGGCACCTTTCTTTGTGAGATCCGTCAACGGCTTCACTATAGTAGAGAAATTCTTAATAAATTTTCGATAATAGTTGGAGAAACCCAAGAAACGTTGCAGGGCCTTAAGGTTGGAGGGGCGTTCCCAGTTATTAATAGCCGTGACTTTTAGTGGATCCATACAAAAAGAATCAGGAGTAATAATGTAACCGAGGAAGGTGACCCTTTGGACTCCGAACAGGCATTTGGACAGTTTGGCAAAGAGACAGTTTTGACGCAACAGTATCAAAACACTCCTAACATGCTCAATATGTGTGGCCCAATCAGGAGAAACACTAGAATGTCATCCAGGTAGACAACCACATAACGGCCGAGCAAGTCTCTAAAGATATCATTAACAAAATGTTGAAATACTTCAGGTGCATTACACAACCCGAAAGGCATTACCAAATATTCAAAGTGACCTTCCGGGGTGTCGAACACAGTTTTCCATTCATCTCCTTCTCTAATCCGGATCAGATTGTATGCCCCGCGGAGGTCAATTTTAGAAAACCAGTGGGCACCCACAATCTGATTAAAAAGATCAGGGATCAGAGGAAGAGGGTACTGATTTTTAACCGTAATTTTATTTAATTCTCGGTAGTCAATGCATGGTCGCAGTCCGCCATCTTTTTTTTTAACAAAAAATAACCCAGCCCCCATGGGAGACTGAGATGGACGGATGTGACCTTTAAGAAGACTATCCTGAGTGTATTCCCGCATAGCCTCACGTCCTGGAGCAGAAAGATTGAAGATCCTTCCCTTATGGTATTTGGAGTTGGGAAGGAGTTCAATCGCACAAACGTAAGGTCTATGCGGAGGTAAAACTTCAGCAGATTTAGCATCAAAAACATCATGAAAATCAGACAAAAATTCAGGAAGAAGCATCTCCTCACTGAGACAATCGGAGGCATGCAAAGCTATACAATGGGAGGAGCACTGATTCCCCAATTTCACTAACTCTTTTTTGGGCCAATCAAAGGTAGGGATATGGAGGTCTAGCCAGGGAAGCCCTAAAATAATATCAGACGAGAGATCCTCCATAACAAAAAAACTTATGAGCTCCATATGCATTGAACCCACTTGAAAAGAGAGTAAGGGGGTTTTAAAACAGATTTTACCCCTGGCCAGTGGAGTAAAATCTGCTCCAGTAACCAACAGAGGAGTATCTAATGATACAAGTTCAATACGAAAAGCAGAAACAAACGAAAATTTAACAAAGTTAGTGGCAGCCCCAGAAATCTACTAGGGCCTGCCCAGAAACAGATCTGCCCCCAAAAGACAGAGACATAGGTAACATCAATTTATGAGAGTTTTCGGAAGATACCTGACTGCCTGAGTGGTTCTCCCGAATACCACTGGAGTTTTCAGCTGGTGTACGTGGTATAATGGAACAGTCTCGGATGAGGTGACCAGGTTTGCCGCAATACAGGCAGAGATGATTCCAGAGACGATATTCTCGTCTAGCCTTGGTAGCCAGCACTCCCAACTGCATAGGCTCATCTCCAGCGGTGACAGAAGGAGAAACAGATTTTTTAACAGAAAGAGAGGGATAGACAGAAGACTTAGCGGGATCAGTCCCCACCCTCTCTTTACGTCTGTTCTGGAGTCTCCTGTCAATGCGGATGGCTAAGGTCATGGCCTGTTCTAAGGTAGGGGGATCAAGGTGACCAACCCAAACATCCTTAACTGAATCATTCAGGCGCTGTTTAAAAAGAGCCTTCAAAGCGGAGTCACACCAACCTGTTGTTATACTCAACTTCCGAAACTCAGAGCAATAAGTCTCAGCGGATAGTTTACCTTGCTGGCGGGTAAGAAGTTGGGACTCGGCAAATCCAATTTGATCAGGCTCAGCATAAATAGCCCCCAGAGACTTAAAACATTTTTCCAGATATGTCCGCTCCTCTGCCTAAGGGGGAACTTTAAGGGCCCAAGTCTGTGGATCCCCCTGTAAGAGAGAAATGATCACCCCCACCATCTGAGACTGCAACGCATGAGGGTTGACCCGAAAATACAACTGACATGATTCCCTGAACGTCTCAAATATACCTCGGTCCCCTGAAAACCTATCTGGGAGTAACATTTTAACCCTGGGAAGGAAAAAGACAGTAGGTGGTGTAGCAGCGGCCTCAGCTTGATTCTGGGTGAGGGTGTGTACCTGATTGGCAAGCTCAGACACCAAACCTGCTAAACCCTCCATTCGAGTCACAAGGTCCTGAATAGAAGCCATGCCAGTCAGGAGTAGAAGGGTTAACAACAACAAAGGGAGGTCAGCTAGCCAAGGGGTAGGTAACAATCGAGCAATGCAGTACAAAATCACAATCCAAGAGAAAAGTCAAAAGTAAGCCAGTGGTCAGTAAATAAGAAGAACAGGTAACAAAGAACAAGGAGTATAGCCAGTACGCGTAATGCAATAGCAGGCGCCAATGGGAAAGTGAGCAAACAATAAATAGGGAGGAAGAACCCACCCCAGACTTGATAGGAGGATAGGCTGTCAATCACACAGGTAAGACTAAAGTTAAGTCTTAGTGGAGCAGGGGGAAAGCAAGGTGAAGGACAAGGGTGTGGCAGAAAATCAATTAAGGAGGTGAGGGAATAGGACAGTGTTCAGACAATACAAGAAAAACTCAAAGGAAGGAATCACAAACGGACACGCCTCCTGCGCCGCAGCGTGCGCCCGGAGGATGGTGCCAAAGCCCAGACAGGCAAGGATGTTACAGTCCATGCACTAGAATCTGCAGTCTATGCATGGCATAGATTCTAAAAAAAATATTGGCACTCATCTATATTTTAACCAGACCTGCCCACCCACTTTTTTAAGCAGCATGAGTGTTGAAAAAATAGGAGAAGGTGCTATTTTTTCATAAAAACTTTACTAAACTAGAAACCTGTCATATCCAAACTGCTGCTCCCACCCCTTACCCCATTGTCAGAAGAAGCAAGCCTTGGATTGGTTGGATTTCAACCCATCTGGCCCTTCATTTTTTTCTGAAGTGGAACGTGGCCTGGAACTTGATGTGAGCAGACACACTTCCCTGCTGCTCCTGCCCTGCCTGCATTAAAACGGGACCAACCCAGCTTTTCCAGGCGTCCATGGGGAAAAAAATTACCTAGGGCAGCTTCCTCTGGGACTCCTGCTCCTCCTGCTGCGCCCAGACAGCCGACGCTGACCTCCTTTCTTCACCCGGCGCCTTCTCCCGCCAGGACATCCACGAGGCGGTGGCCATCTTACCAGGTCGCGTCCTCCTTCTCTGACACGCCGGTGGTGCTTCAGCTTGGCTCCGATCCTGCTCCTGACCTCCAGCACAGCGTAGGACTGCAGCGCTGTGTCCCTGAGCATGCCCCTGACATGGCCAATTTCACATTCCACCGCAGTGGGACCAGTTACTTGCTCACCTGCCGTCCAGAGATGACTTCCACTCCTTGGTTACTAAAGTCACAGAGTCTTGCAGAGCAGAAATTCGGGCAGAAATCTCTGTAGTGAGAAAAGATCTCCAAACCCTCACGTCTGGGGTTGACACCTTAGAGGACGATCATGACCAGACCCTCACCTATGTCTCACAGCTCCAAGATTCTGTTTCCTCTCAACGTCAAGTTGTCTTAGATATGCAACTCCATCTTGAGGACTTGGATAAAAGAGGCAGGCGTAACAATATCAGAGTCAAGGGCTTGCCTGAGGCCACACAGGTGGAGGACCTGCATGTCACCCTGGAGGCGATATTCAACTCCATCTTGCAAGAACCCCCCTTCCCACAAGATTAAACTTGACTGGGCTCACCAGGCTCTGCGCCCTAAGGGCTTTGGGCCCACTCCGCGTGATGTCATCTGCTGTTTGCATGACTTTGCTTTGAAGGAAACCATTTTGGCTAAAGCCAGGCGAATCAAGGACTTTGATTTTGATGGTGCAAAAATCCAACTCTACCAAGACATCTCCTGGATTACTCGACATCTCTGCCCTTTGCTTCATCTCCTGCGGGACTGCCAGATACCCTATCGCTGGGGCTTCCCCTTTGCCCTCACAGCCCGTCACAATGGCCACTCTGCTACACTACGATCCCATGCAGACCGGGGGCCGTTTTGCGCAACCTTAGATGTTCCTCCTCCAGAGCTGGCAGACTGGGAACTGGTCGCTACTCCACCACCACCTCCTCCAGTGTGGACTATGCAGACATCTAGATGACGTCATCTGCCCTCTCCGGGTGTGGACCCTCCGCCCTCCTGATCTGCTCTAGCTGATTCTTTTTTCACTCCCCCCATACTGGTTATGCCGTTTATTGACTGTTGCTTACATGTGTTGGTCCCGTAACTTTTTTCCAGCTTGTTATTTTTGCCTGCCTTGCAGGTGGGGCAGGTTGTTGCCTACCTTTTTACTGTTGTAGTCTACCCTCGCCGCCTGGTGTTCTTCCTGGTGGCTTTCTTTGGCCTGTCTACTGACGGTCCCCTCCCACCCCCCCCCTACATAGGGGGCTTTGTCCAGCTACAAGCCCACTAGGTGGACTCGTTTGGTGTACAGGCTTACACCTTATTGGACTCATTCCCCTTGCCCCTGTCGGTAGATATAGTCCTGTCCATGGTGCACTTGATTTCTGTCCTGTTGTTTCTGTTCGCCCTCTGTATTGAGCCTCTAGCATCTCAGATTAGGTCTGGCCCGGATATCACAGGGGTTGCAGTTCAGGACAAGTAGTTTAAGGTTTGCTTGTTTGCAGATGATGTCCTTTTAACCCTCACTAATCCCCATACCACCCTCCCAAATCTTTTTTGTACCCTCCGGGACTATGGTAGCTTGCCTGGTTACAAAGTCAACCCTACTAAGACTGTGACTCTCCCCCTTAACATCTCGGACCCTGTATTACAGTTGCTTAGGGCCAATTATGATTTCCAATGGAGAGAACACTCGCTCCGCTATTTGGGTGTCCAGCTCTCTTCCTCTTACTCCTCTTTGTATTCAGTTAACTATCCCCGTTTATTCCACGAGCTTTGCTCTCTCCTAGACAAATGGTGCCCTCTCCACATCTCCCTCATAGGACATATCACGGCGGTCAAGATGACCCTCCTCCCGAAACTCCTCTACTATTTTGAGACACTTTCAGTGGCGGTTCCGCGCTGTGGGCTGCAATCCCTCCAAAAAGCAATTTTCCAGTTTATCTGGAAAGCCAAATGCCATCGTATCCTCTGCACTGTGATGCTGGCTGGCAAGGCTGAGGGGGAACTAGTGGTCCCGCATATACTGCACTATTATTGGGCAGCCCACCTGAGAGTTATCCCATTTTGGGCTGCGTCCCAAGCCTACACCAAATGGGTTGAAATTGAGAAATTGTGGTTAGCCCCTGTGCACCCCAATGCTTTCCTGTGGCCTCGCTCCTCCCCCCTCACTTGCCACCCCCCCATTGGGGCCTATTCGTTTTACAAGGCGATATGGCTCACCTGCTCTAAGCTATTCCCCCTGGCCTCCCGTTGCTCCTCTATGGTCTCATTCCTTTATAATCCACTCCTCCCGGGGGGACTGTCTCCTGCTATGGTGCGCCCATGGAGCAGCTTGGGTCTGTTCCATATCGCAGATCTTGTTGATCCTTCGACACTAGAGCTCAGGCTCTTTGACTATTTCACTTCGGCCCTACGCATACCTGTGACTGAATGGTTCCACTACCAGCAAATAACTCACTTTGCCCTAGCTCAGTTTGGATCCACACTGGTCTCGCTACCCACGGCCTTTGAGAGACTGTGCCGAGCTGGCACCTCTACCAGGGGGCTCATAACCAGTATATATAGGCTCCTATCTTCCCCTGGGGGGCGACCCCTCCCGCCTCATAAATATATGTTTAGGTGGGCTGGGGATCTGGATAGGCAGATCTCACCCGGGCAGTGGCAGATCATTTGGTCCCAAGCGGCTAAGTCCTCGTCCTGTGTCACATTTCGTGAAACTCAATATAAAATCCTAATGCACTGGTACCATACGCCAGCTCTGCTCCACACCCTTAATCCTACTATTCCCTCCTCATGTTGGCACTGCCAGACCTTGTTGGGCACTGTGTACCATATATTCTGGGACTGCCTCATCCTCCACCCTTTTTGGAGGGAAATTAAACTCCTTACTGATGCTCTCTTTGTGCAGGGAGTTCCGTTAGACCCTCTTAATTACCTACTCAATTTGCCTCCCAGACATTTAAGCAAAAAGACGTCTAAGCTGTGCCTCTTCCTGTGTACTGCGGCAAAGAAAGCCCCACGTAACGGACCCAAAGGGGTAGTGGAGAAGGGCTCATGACAATAAAATGGATGAGCAGCTAACAGTAGGTCAATTTAAGTTTAGGAGCTGAAATAAAGGGCAGGAGGTGGGGGTTGTTTATTGTTTATAACATATTTATAGGGGGGGGGGAGAGTGCAGGGGGGGCACAGTACAGTTCAGGAGTTGCTAGGAATAGGTCACTTTTCCCGCCCTCCCTCCCTATTTTAGGTATTCCCTTTGTCATGGCGGTGTGCACAGGAGGGGTCTTTGGAGGCATAAGTGGAAAGATTAATCTTCAATGGGGGGGGTGGAGGACTAATTGGTTGGATGGATATTTGGAGGCTGGTTTGTGAACCAGACTGGTTGGACAAGTCCTGAGGTCAGGGTACCCAGGATGGAGTTACCCTCTGATGCTGGTGCCCCTGGGCCAGGTGTATCACGGCTAGGGGTAAATAATCGGAGGTTGGGAGACGTGGTGTCGGTTAGTGCCTTCAGGGACCCCTCCTTATATACGGGTTGCTATGATATTTATACTGGGGTTGTGTAAATGCTAAGTAAATGCTGTATAATGTGTTGAATTGATTTTTATGGTTCTTCTGTGTTTTGTAACACTTTTTCACATGAAGATGTTAAAGCAATAATTAATAAAATGCCGCTGTGGCCTTTACTTCCAAACTGGTGTCCAAGTCTTTTTGGGGAATCGAGTGATAAGAGGTAGGTTGAGGTAGTCCATAGCGTATCTAGACAATTTTGTATGTCAAGACCCTTGTTGCCCTACATTGGAAGGAGGTGCTCCCTCCCACGGAGTCTGAGTTAGTTGCCTGCATGAAAGATGTCCGTAGCCTTGAGTTCCTAACTGCAACTCTCAACCACACAGTGGAAGCATTTGATGCCATCTGGTCACACTGGGATACCTACTGTACGCTACATGGTCTATGATACCTATTTACTCTATCCCTTCCTCCCCCCTTCCCCTGTCTTTTGTATGTTGTTGTGTGTCCTTTTAATGGTCCTTGTTTTCTTTGTATACGGTTTATACTGTCAGATTGTTATGCCACATGTTGTGGCCCATTTTCTCCTCTTGGTTGATGTATATTATATTGTAAAATTCTTTAATAAAAATCACAGTTAAAAAAAAAAAGGGGCAGAAAGTATCTGGTGGACACTTACAGTATCTCCCTCCTATCGAAATAACATGCTAATTTGGGTGAATCAAACTTACACGTTTGTGGTAATTACCGTACATGGTTAAATGACCAGAAAAAAAATGCAGGTCCATTAAGCTAAATCTTTCTTGATCAATTATTTATTATTCATTGCTACAGTTATTATAAACCTCAGTGCCATATTATTAGATCAGAGCAGCTAGCCCTTTTTTGAATCCTAACATAATATCTGCCTTTACTGCCCCTATACAGTATTAGTGCCCCTTATAGGCCCTATATGGTGCAAGTGCCCCCTTAGTGCCGACAAAAAAGAAACCTTTTGGTACCCCCACAACATTAACATGGTCCACAACATTGAAGGGCATACATAAGATGGAATTTGGTGTAATAGTATTACTGGGAACAGGGGAGCTCACAAGGTGTCCAAATATTGTAATTCAGCTTTTAAAAATATACAGAACATTTTTCATTAAAGCAGTTGGTATGAAAATAACATTGGTCTCATCTGACATATCTGAGGAGAGCACTAAGAGTAACGCCATACGGAGCAGCACTGGCATTAATAGCCTTGCATTGTCTCTATGGTAAAACTTTAACTTTTAGCTGAAGCTATAGATCGAGGGTTCCAGATTAGCAAACATATATAGAACACATATATAGAGTGATTATAGTATTTTTCATTAGCTTAATTACAGCACAACGGATGCATTGGAAGTCTTTAAGTACCCTCTCTATAAATGGAAAAGAAAACATGCTATAGCTTAATGAAACAGCTTCCTGCTGGCTATACTTAAAGTTATCTTTGACATAAATGATGAATGAGAATACATAGATACATAAAATGATAGATAGATAGATAGTCTGACTGATTTATATGAGCTATATAGACAGATGATGACTAGATTGATAAGTAAGCCAGTCTGTTTACATCTGCTGAATGAATCGCAGTGGAATAGGAAGATCTATGCTAAGCGGTGTTTTTGCACACTTCCCTTGATTGCGTTTTAATTTTTTAATCAGCACTAAATGGGTATGTTATAATTATCCTTCCCTGATGCTAATGGGTGATTTTCTGATGTTCTGCTTGTGTCAACTAGAACCAACCTTGACGAGTCTGAAAAAGCAGGAGGAAAAGGGTGTTAGTAGGATGTAAGGGTGCATGTAAAATTGCATTAAAACTGCACTGGAAAAAACTGATACAATTGTTGGTGCAGTTTCTTAATTTTACAGGTGAAACACCATTTAACATGTTTCACCTGTAAAATAAACAACTCCCCCAAAAACTACATCAAAATGTCATGCCGTTTTGAAGCCACGCTGCTCACTTGCCATACAGAGTGTAGCGGAGGGTTTCGTTAGTGCAGTGGTGCACATCGTATGGTGGGTGAGCAGCATGGCATTGTTATTACCTGTAGCCGCACTGTCTCGGTACAGCTGATCTGCAGGGTTCCTGGTGGTGGGCCCCTAGATACAATTCCACTGGTGAGTTCTAGACATCCCTGTCCGACACTGAACAGACTACTTTGGATTCAACATCCAGAACCTAAGAGAAATTCAAGATGTGCTACAGCCATAAGGGAGCTATTAGCAGTAGAAAAACTAATAGGACACTGTGTAAGAAGGCTGACATAGTCAGAGAACAGATTGCCTGGCAAGATTCTGGAGATATTTTAACTTTTGATGAAAACTTAGGTACTCTATAAAGGGTTAAGGCGCCCGTCATGAGGAGACTTCTCAAAAGAGCAGAACACTTGCTCTAAGAGTGGGTTTAGTCAGGGTACATATTCAGCTCCAGGGTCAATACCAAAATCTTTGCATGTATGTATACATTACTTTCTTAGGTTAGCACCCTTGTGTGGGTTACAATGACGCATTACTACCTAGCCTGAAAACAAATGAATGCTGGGAATAGAGTCAGAGTTAATGGTCTGACCTGGATTTCCTTTTGCTTCTTCTCGCATGCTGAGGTCTTGCAGCTGTAGCACTGTGTGATCAACTGTCACTTCAGGGATGTACAGCAAGCGCTCAATTTTCAGCACTCTGCTGCCTTTGCTAAGCTCTATCTGTCTATAACCACATCTGCATTACTTATCAGTTCCACTCTCATATGCTCCTCAGTCATGTATTTTAGAAGGATGATGGATAGCAAGTCATGAAAAAAACAATACAAAAAAATACAGTTTTGGGGTTGATGGGCATGACCAATTCACTGTGAGGCACCTCAGGTTACTTTCCTCTCCTGTTTCTTCTACTGCTGTATGCTTGATTGTATGTGGTAGGTATATTTGTTACCATGGAAACCGCATCTACGGTACCCAGAGTTAAAGGGGGCATCTCTCAAAATGCAAGGGTTGCGTGGGGATTAACATTGAGTGTTGTAGGGGGTCACATGATCATCCTCAGCTTTACTAAGATGCTGTGCATGCTCCTTTTCCTGACTGTAAAGAACTTGCTGCTATATAAAGAATGTATATTACAATTACTATACCTGACAGTAACTTCTGGGAAATGCTGTGGCTAGTCAGACATATATTGAGAATGAATGATGTATCACTGGGTTAGAATAAGTTGGAATTGTTGCATTTTACATTCTTAATGGTAACTACTATAAAGCCAATAAAAGGTGACATATCCCTAAGAAAATCAGAAGGAAATGTGTAATAATGTCACAGCAGATGTGTAGTTAATGCAAAGATTTCACAGGGAGCAGCACAATGAAACATTTCATTTAAAGTGCACATGAATACTTTACTGACGCTTAAAAACAGAGCAAACCTAATATATCATGCACCTCCGGTTGGTTATATTATTCTGCTGGATGCATGTAAAGCTTATATAAATAATGTTGTCTGAATGCTTGTTCTAATTTCCATACCCTTATTCACCAGGTGTCACAGAGTATGCATATTTAACAGGATTTTCTCCCTATAAATACACGTGGGAGGCTGGACCTCTCCTTAACTGCTTATACGCAGAGCCTTGCCTCTCAGTCGGAGATGGAAGAAAGGAAGTTGCTTCCTTTCCTCATCCATCGCTATGTGTTGTCTGGTAATTGAATATATAATTAACGCACATCTCCCCCTCCCTACAAGCATGTATCTTATTAAAAGGATTCCGGTTTCTTGGAAGTTGGCACCTGCTCTCTGATCTAAAATTCCTGAGACAAGCTATGGTAATGGGCTTTATATAGACCTCCAAACTGAAATGTCACGAAAGAAGGTTATTTCTGCTTTTCCGATACTGCTTATAATGTAGATTATTATAATTTATAAATCTTCAAGGTTTCAGTTAAAATAAACAATCTTTATTGGGTTAGTAATAAACAATGCTTTCTAAGGAGCTAAGGATATGTTAACACGTGGCAGATTTATTGCAGAAATGATGGTTTGTGACTGTCCCATTTTGCCTAATGGGGCCTGTAAGAATTAGATGCACATGTTACAGAAACAACTACATTTACATTTGGAATATATTTTTCTGTCACATAAATCTGCCACACTGTAAATAGACCCCAGTTGTTCAAAACATGATAGACAATGGTGCAGAAAAATTAAATAATGAAAGGGATTTATGCAGTTAGGAAGCTTATGACAACAACAATGTAAAATAGTGTATTTATACTGTACCAGGTCCATTAGCTCTAGTTCAATGGAAGATGTGTCTCATGAAAAGTTGGGCAGTGATCATTAAAGGAAGGAATGGAGGACCTAACAAATGTCTGTATCGAAGGATGTTTGATAGATGAGATGCATATTCAAAGAATATGGAAGGAAGTCATAATTATTCAAGGAGCAGTATACCTGAGAATAACCACAAGATGGCGTAAAGTGCTTCCCTCACTGTCCAATAAAAAGGTTCTCTGAGGCTACTCTTAGTAGTGTACCTCTTGGTGAGAGATCGTTGACTGCTGGACATGCCTCTGTGACCCACTCAAAGAGGTTTTTTTCCAGTTGACAGACTTTGAGAGGGGAGGCATCATTAGACTGAGAGAAAAATTATGGTCGTTTTGGCATATCTAGGCCTGCTCTTTAAGCTGTTCTGACCCAGCTACCTAGACAGACCACCAGTAGAGAGGATTGTTTGATCTGTCGACAAGCATGAGCAGACTCCACAATTTCCTTGTCCACATCAAGAAACAGATGGCACCTTCAATATAGACCCCTGTCTCTGCCCAGACCATTTCCATGCACTTAGCAAAATTTAATTTGGTCTCATTACATGTCCAGCTATAAAAGTGCTATTATGTAGACCATCTCATATTTTATTATTGACTTAAAGCTGTTGTGCCCTTATGGACATTTATCCCCTATCCACAAAACCGGCGATAACTTTTTCTATCGCTGGTGGCCCTGTGCTCCAATCATTTTTATGGTGCCGCCAGGACTGTAATCTCAGGCAGCTCCCGCGGTGTCGTAGAAGTGAATGGAGCACTGGTCTCGTAAGTGCACTGGCACTCCATTCACAAGAAAGCCTTAGGGGAATTGTTGGTCCACTGTCCTCCTGACCACTGAAGAACCCAGCAATCATGGACCCTGGTGATTGGACCCCTATGCCCTGTCCTGTTGATAGAGGATAAATGTCCATAAAGGGACAACCCCTTTAACTGTAACTTCTGGCAGTGGCAAAAATAACACCATTAAAAACACCAAAACAACAACAAAAAAAGAACAGTAAATGCTTGTATGAAACCAGCCTTGGCCTTATCATGTGGCAAGTTAACAGCAGGCTAGCTATGGATGGCAGAATCATCTGTGGCTAGCCCACTGCAAACTACTGTAGCAGTGTATTAGATGGGATATAAATAAACTACAGGATAAAAACACAGCACAAACTTTCTTGCACTAAGGTTTTTTTTTAATGAACCTATAGAGTTTTATGGATGTAATGCATCAGTGAAAACAAAAGGATGCACTTCTGATGTCTGAATGAACTCATTGAAATGAATGGGTACACATAGTGTCTGTGGAAAATGCAGACGCCATACGCACGTGAAATGCGACATGTGAATAAGGCAAAATGCAGCTAATAAAATAGGGTAGAAGAAAAATGTACCAAAAATGAAGCTGGAAAAATCGCTGAATTTTACAGTCCTGGAAAACTGGAAAAAATGCAGCAGAAACATTATAATATTTAAAATGTAACATTTTAAATGCACTTGCTGAAATTTTGTGTTTTTTCCCGCCCATATACTTAAACGGGAAATAAGAATGAAAAATGCAGCAGAAAAGCAGTAAAAACACAAGCGTTTCTGCAATGTTATTTAGTTGTGTTTCGCTACTTGAGGGCTTAGCCTAAGCCTAGTTGCAGATGACCATATGTATTTTGCGGTCCTCAAACTAGTAATCAGTGTTCTTTTTTTGCGGACTTTGTGTTATCTGTGTGTCTTCAGCATCAGTGCAGTATGTCTGCAAAAACGGACAGTGTGTCATGAGTGTGTGATCTGAGTTTGTGGATCTGCAAAAAATCTAATGATGTCTCTAGCTTGTCTGCAAATACGGATGGCACACGGATGACACACTGAGTACATCCGTATGCTGTCCGTGGTTGTTAGTCTCCCATAGACTTCTATAGGTGAGTCCGTGCTGCAAACACTGAACAGAATAGGACCTGCTCTATATTTTGCGGTGGACTCACGGCCCGCACACTGATCCGTGGAAATCACGGTCGAGTGCATGAGACCAGAGAAATGAATGGGTAAGTGTGCTATCCAGGAAAAATACAGCTTTTTTCTGCAGTATTTTTCATTGCGTTCTTGCTGCGTTTTTCTCTGTCGATTATCTTCCCTTATTAAATCTATAGGGAAAATGCTCACATTTCTGCAGCTAAAATTGACACGCTGCATTTTTGAAAAAAGCATGTGTTTTTGAAAACATAGCTTTTCTGCAGCGTTTTTTTCTGCAATGTGAGGATGAGATTAACCAAAATCTTTTTTACTTTGTTGGTACTGTAAAACACAGCGTTTATTCTTCTTCGTTTCCGCAGCAGCCAAAAACTCTGCGTTTCTGCAACGTGGGGCCTTAGCCTGAGGCCAGGGCCCCATGTGGTGTAAACGCCACGGTTTGCCTGCGGAAGAAAAAACACGGAATTTTACAGTCACTGTGTAGTGGATGGGATTCTAGCAAATCCCATCCCCCACAGTGCGGTAAATTACGCGCATTGAACTTTTTGTCAAAAGAGCTGCGGGAAAAACCGCGATGCATTTCCGCTGTGGTTTTTCCTGCAGTTCTTTTTTTTTGATGCGGGACGCTACGTGGGGCCTTAGCCTTGAACAGCTATTGCAGAATTTCATAAGTTTTGGTATAAAATGATTCATAGCATAACCGCTTTGCTACAAATGTGTATGACAATGACATGACACTTTTAGAGTACATATATTTTTACCATTTATTAATTTTAAGAAATGGCAGTACCGTATGGAGGTTATATGTAGAATCAGTTCAGTAAAGAAAGCAAGTACGCAGAACACGTATGGAACAGAGTGTATGTATATTACACATGGGAATTCATGCCATGAGTCACAGATTTCCAGGCTGGGATTTAACTGCTTCATTGTTATTCTGCAATCTAGCATGTATTTGCATAGACTGAATGAATTCATCTATTTTTGCATACCCATACATTTTATGCTGTTGATGTGAATAATAGCAGCTGGGTTTTGGATTAAAAATCCGATTTTAATAACTCACTCATAGAAAACAGTTGTGCTCAGGAGAGCCAGGAATGATTTTCTCTGTGATTTGCTTTGCTGGAGAATTTATTTTTATTATAATATCCTGGAGGGGCAAAGGAGGAACAGTTGAATATACAGTGAATTAAGGTACAAACAGCAAACAAGTACAAGAAAATTTGGAAAGATAAATGCAAAAAAAAAAAAACCCTGATAAATATGTAAACTATATATGAAAGATTTATTTTACATAAATCTGTTTTCAGGTGAACTAAAGAAAAATAATAATATAAGCAATGAAGTAACATAAAAAATAAATCAGGTGAGAATGCTAACAACAGAGCTGTTTGGGATGAATGGGGCCGAGGTTCAAACAAAGTCACTACTGTAGTATTTACAGACTATCTAAGGCTGAGGTCCCACATTGCGGAAACACAGCTTTTTTGTCCTAGATTTGGCAGTGGTTTTTTGAGCCAAAGCCAAAAATGGCTACAATAGGAATGGGAAATATATAGAAAGTACATTGGTGCAGATTTTTGAAGACAATGGCGCTGTCCCCGGCACGCCCTCACTATGCCCCCTTTTTGTGCAAAAACTTGAATAAGTATAACCCACAGTCTTTGTACCCCAAAGCATCCGATCACAGCACAGCTTTCGTTTTGTAGTCTGCGTTTGAAAATTGAAAGCTGAGCTGTGATTGGTTGATATGGTCTGTGGATGGAATTTCTTTGAGGCTGAGGCCCCATGCTGCGGAAACGCAGCTTTTTTGTTGTTGTAGATTTTGCTACGTTTTTTTGAGTCAAAGCTAAGGATGGCCATAAAAGGCATGGGAAATATATAGGAAGTTCTTATACTTCTACCTTCTGCTAAATCCAGTCCTGGCTTTGGCGCAAAAAAACGCAACAAAATCTGAAACAAAAAAAGCTGCATTTCCGCAACGTGGGGCCTTAGCCTAATAGTGTCTAAGTTTTAGGAAGAGCAACTTAAAATAGACAGTTCTAAACTGCATCAGATTTATCAAAGTGACTCATGCTGTTTGATAAATCTGGCGTATTCTTAGTCTGAATAGTCTAACATTTACACCACTTATTAGTTGGATTAAAACTTTTTGGGGCATTTTTGGCACTTCTTTTTTCGAAAAGTCGTAAAAGTGTCTAAAAAGTGTCTGAAACACTTGATAAATGTGGTGCACAGCATGTTAGACAATCTTTTGGTGAATCATGGCAGAAGTCTCACATTTTTCTTGATAAATCTCCCCCACTGGCTTTTTTTTTTCTTTTTTAACACCAGTCTTTGTAAGGCCTTATTTACAGCCTTTTGGTCAGTGTTTTGCATGTATTTGTAAGCCGAAATTGGATGTGAGTTGAAAACACAGAGCAGGTGCAAATGCAGCACACCCACTCAGTATGGTGATCCCTGTACAACAGTTAGGCTAAGGCCCCACTTTGCGTAAAAGTGGCTTTTTGAGTGGCAGATTTTGCTGCATTTTTTAAGCCAAAGCCAGGAGTAGATTGAGCAGAAAGGAGAAGTATAAGAGCTTCCTACAGTTAGGTCCATAAATATTTGGACAGAGACAACATTTTTCTAGTTTTGGTTCTGTACATTACCACAATGAGTTTTGAACAAAACAATTCAGATGCAGTTGAAGTTCAGACTTTCAGCTTTAATCCAGTGGGTTGAACAAAATGACTGCATAAAAATGTGAAGGACTATAAAGCATTTATTACACACAATCCCTTCATTTTAGGGGCACAAAAGTAATTGGACAAATGAAATAATTGTAAATAAAATGTTAATTTCTAATACTTGGTTGTTCACCCTTTGTTGGCGATGACTGTCTGAAGTCTTGAACTCATGGACATCACCAGACGCCGCTGTGTTTCCTCCTTTTTAATGCTCTGCCAGGCCTTTACTTCAGCAGTTTTCGGTTGCTGTATGTTTGTGAGGCTTTCTGTCTGAAGTTTAGTCTTTAACAAGTGAAATGCAGGCTCAGTTGGGTTGAGATCAGGTGACTGACTTGGCCATTCAAGAATATTCCACTTCTTTGCTTTAATAAACTCCTGGGTTGCTTTGGCTTTATGCTTTGGGTCATTGTTCATCTATATTATGAAATCAGTTTGTTCCAATCAGTTTGGCTGCATTTGGCTGGATTTGAGCACACAGTATGTCTCTGAATACCTCAGAATTCATCTGTCTGCTTCTGTCCTTTGTTACATCATCAATAAACACTAGTGACCCAGTGCCACTGGCAGCCATGCATGCCCAAGCCATCACACTGCCTCTGCCATGTTTTACAGATGATGTGGCATGCTTTGGATCATGAGCTGTACCAGTAAGCAGGTAAAAAAAAACAAAATTTGTGTCAGCGTCCAAATACAGTATATATGGACCTAACTGTATATATTTCTAATTCCTTTTGCAACCATTCTTGACTTTGGCTCAAAAAACGCAGCAAAATCTGCAACAAAAATAGCAGAGTTTCCCCAATGTGAGGCCTTAGTCTTATGGGCCCCTTGTTTTCCCATATCTCAGCATAGGACACCCCCCTTAGTTCTCTCTCAGGCTGACTTCACAGCTTGCAGAAGAGAATTGTTTTTGGTTATAGATCTTGCTGCCTTTTTTGAGCCAAAACTAAGAGTGACTTCATACGGAATGGGAAATTAGAAAGGAAATACTTATAGTTCTCACTTCTGCTAAATCCACTCCTGGCTTTGGTTCAAAACAACACTGCAAAATCTGCAACAAAAAATGCAGCTTTTCTACAACATGTGGCTTCAGCCGTAGGGTGCTATAATGCATGTGCTTTCCGTGATTTTTACGGATCCATAGACTTTAACCTCTTCCCACTGCAGGTATTCATTGATTTTTGATTTTGGTTTTTGACTCTCTGACTTCCCAGAGCCATAACATTTTTTATTTTTCTGTTCACATATGAACACTTATTTTTTGCTGGATGAATTGTAGTTTATAGTAGTAGTATTTAATATTCTGAACAAGGAAAGAAAAGGAAGTGAGATTAACATATATTGCAGGGAAATTGAGTGGCTCTTAAAAGGGCTTGTACAGGAAAAGTGTTTTTTAATGGAGGTCAGGGAAGATGAAAAAAAAAACAAAAAACATACTAACCTGTTCCCCGTGCTCACGTGTCCCAGGCCTCTGTCCAGTCCCGCAGCGCCTCAGGGCTTGTTACAGCAGAAGTCCCCGCCGCACGTGACTGCTTAGGCCATTCAGCGGCCTAAGGAAAAGACCCAGGACATCACTCACATACATCACCTGTGATGTCACAGGAAAACCTCAATAGGCATATAGTTAAGATAGGCCTGGGAGCCTTCATAAAGCTCTCATGATCTCACTGTGCAGGAGCAATACTGGAAGAAGAAAAAGAGGAGGCAGTGGGGGCAACATAGGTAGGCCTATGGGGGCTATTTGTGATTGAAGTGGGCTCCGATTGTGGGTATTACTGCTGGGACTTCGTTGTATAATACAGGAGTTGTGCGGCCGCCATATTTAAACACCTGATTTCCGCCGTAATAGTACAGTGGATGTTGGGAAAGAGTTAAAGGAGCTCCATGGTCTGCAAAATGGACCAAAATAGAGCATGTCTCAGTGGAGGTCTGCATGTGCTCATTAAAAGAAATGGGTCTTCATGCAGCCCGTGATATCACAGACCTCGCACATTTGCAAAATCCAGATGAGTGAGTAAAGCTTTACAATTCCCCAGCAATTGTTAGCTATGAAGTTCATTAGCTTAGGCATTTACTGCCAATCCCATATATAGTGTGAAGCTACTGTTAGGCTGGGTTTACAATGTTTTTTTCTCAACAAAGATACATATACAAATAAATGCATTTTTGTGGAGAAAAGCACTATGTAAACCAAACCACAAGGTAATAGTGCTCCCTGACCTACTGTGCGCCTGTGCAGCTGCATAGGTTACACAAATTGTATGTTCAATGCCAGGGCTTGCAAAATGATAACCCCTTCTACTGATCCCCCTCATCTCCAGTTCAGATGCTGCCCGGATCCTTGCTGCTCTCCACTTTCTGGTTTCCAATACACATCATAAACACCTGGAAATGTTGGTAAGCCAATACAATTGGTGATTGGTTGAGAGTGCCCATCTAGGCATTTCCTGTGACGACATAAGAAAAGATCGGCAGAGACCTAGACACCATCCGAACTTGTGCCCATTCTAAGTCCTGCTATATATACTTATTAATCACTGAAAAACCTCTTTAGCCTGAGGCCAAATATTCAGTGGCGTAACTAAAGTCTTATGCGCCCGATGCAAACATTGACCTGGGTCCCCTCCCTACAGTCTTGATAGGAATGCTTATGGATGCTGCAGATACCTTAGACACTTGTAAGTATTACAACTATAATACCCACAACTCCGGTTATCAAGCTACGTGCTTCGGGAAGCAGCTGATCTGTGGAGGTCCTGACAGTGACCCAGGACCACTGCTGATCAGCTGTTTGAAGGGACCATCATGCTTTTGCGAACAACGTGATCCCTTCCAATATTTACATTGCACAGTATGTGTTTTATAATGACCGTGGAATGTAATTGCAGCCTGTGGTAACATTGCATGGCTGTAATAAAACAGAAGGCATATGATGTAAATAGTGAAGGGGTCCTCCCCAGTATAATACTCCTCAGTGCCCCCCACAATATAATAGTTACATAGTTACATAGTAGATGAGGTTGGATGAAGACATCAGTCCATCAAGTTCAACCTATAACCCTACAGTCCCCTACAGTGTTGATCCAGAGGAAGGCAAAAAACCCCATGAGGCTTATGCCAATTCCCCCATTTCATGGGAAAGAAATTCCTTCCTGACTCCAATCTGGCAATCAGTATAAAACCCTGGATCAACGTGCCCTTAAAATCTAAAACCCATAACCCGTAATGTTGTTCTGTTCGAGAAAGGCATCCAGGCCCTCTTTGAACTTGTTCAATGAATCCACCATCACCACTTCCTGGGGCAGAGAGTTCCATAGCCTTGTTGTTCTTACTGTAAAGAATCCCCTTCTATGTTGCTGGTGAAACTTTCTCTCCTCCAGTCGTAGAGGATGTCCCCTTGTCACTGTCACTGGCCTAGGGGTAAAAAGATCATTAGAAAGTTCTTTGTGCTGTCCCTTCATGTATTTGTACATTGTTATTAGATCTCCCTGTTGGTATATACTATATACATATATATGCAACAGATTTTTTAGTTTGTTTTGAAAGAGAAAGGGATGAAGCTGAAATACGGAAAATTTTGGATCAACACTTTGAGATCAAAGATCTGGGAAATGTGAAGCATTACCTAGGGATACAGATAGAAAGAGAAGAAGATGGGAGTTTCCAACTTAACCAAAATCACATGATCAAAGATATAATAGAAACATTTGGACTGAAAGATGCGAAACCAGTAAAGTCTCCAATGGAAACTAATTATCTGAAGGAAATTAAAAGTGAACAAAATATGTTACCAGATAATGAGCTATACAGAAAAGCAATGGGAAAATTACTATATTTAGCGACTGTTACAAGGCCAGACATTGCAGCAGCAGTAGGAATTTTGAGCAGAAAAGTGTCAAACCCCAATGAAATGGATTGGAAAGCTGTAAAGAGAGTAATACGTTATCTGAAAGGAACTAGCAACGTTAAACTGAAACTACCTGCAAGTGATGAATGCGTTTTAACTGGATATGTTGATGCAGACTGGGCTGGAGATCCAATTGATAGAAAATCTACCAGTGGCTATCTTTTCTTACTCTCGGGCGGACCAATTAGTTGGACTAGTAAAAAACAATCTATAGTAACACTATCGTCTACAGAAGCAGAATATGTACCCGCCGCTCATGCGAGTCAAGAAGTTCTTTGGTTAAGACAACTACTAAGAGACTTAGGACAACAACAGTTAGGACCAACAACGTTACATGAAGACAATCAAGGATGTCTTGTTCTTGCTCAGATGGAAAGAGTTAATCCCAGAACTAAACACATTGATGTGAAGTTTCATTTCTTACGGGATCATCAGGAACAAGGAATTCTGAATTTAGAATACTGCCCAACTGAAGATATGACAGCAGATATTTTCACAAAGGCGTTGAGTGCTGAAAGACACCAGAGACTGATGAAGAGATTATATTTAACTGAATAAGTTCTTACTGTTGAGAAAGGGTGTTGGTATATACTATATACATATATATGCAACAGATAGACTTATTTGTGGCCAGGAGAAGTTTACATCTATCTGACAGTAGATGGCGATGTTATTAGTGTTATATGCTGAATAGAGTGTAATGGTATGCTATGTGAGACTTGCTGTACCTTGCTTTTTATCTCTCTATTGTAAAAGGTCCTTTTTACTTTCAAGTTTTGCTGTGTTAAGGTTTTGATGCTGTTTACCTCATGTTCTAAGAAGTAAATGCTGATTATCCCATATAATCTACTCTCAAGCTTCTTCTGTGACACAACTATGCAACACTCCCCGTATACGTCTTTTCTCTAAACTGAATAACCCCAAGTTTGTTAATCTATCGTTGTACTCCAATCCTCCCATTCACCTAATAATTTTGGTTGCCCTTCTTTGCACTCTTTCTAGTTCGATTATGTCTTTCTTGTATACTGGGGCCCAGAATTGTGCACAATAGTCTAAGTGTAGCCGTACCAGTGATTTGTATAGAGGCATAACTATGTTCTTGTCATGAGAATCTATACCTCTTTTGATGCATCCCATAATTTTATTTGCCTTGGCAGCAGCTGCCTGGCACTGGTCACTAAAGGTAAGCTTACTGTCCTCCCCAAGTCTTTATCATTGGCAGTCTTACCCAGTAATTTACTGTTAAGTACATAATCATACATTTTATTTCGTCATCCAAAATGCATAACCTTACATTTGTCAATATTAAACTTCATTTGCCAAGTCTCGGCCCATGTTCCAGCTTCCTTAGATCCCCTTGTAATAATCTATTATCCTCCTCATTTTTGATTACCTTACAAAGTTTAGTATCATCTGCAAATATGGACACCCTGCTCTGTAAACCATATCCCAGGTCATTAATAAAGATATTAAACAGGAGAGGACCCAATACTGACCCCTGTGGCACCCCACTGGTGACTGTTACCCAGTCTGAATATTTACCATTAATAAGCACCCTTTGTTTCCTATCAGTGAGCCAGTTGCGAACCCAAATGCATATGTTTTCCCCCAGTCCCAACATTCTCATTTTGCATACCAACCTTTTATGTGGTACAGTATCAAAAGCCTTTGAAAAGTCCAGATACACCACATCCACTGAATTACCCATGTCCAGTCTTGAACTGACCTCTTCATAGAAGCTGATCAGATTAGTCTGACAGGATCGATTCCTCATAAAACCATGCTGATTGAGTGTTATAAGATTATTTATATTGAGGTACTCCAGGATAGTATCTCTTAGAAAGCCCTCAAATATCTTACCCACCACAGAAGTCAAACTTACTGGCCTATAGTTTTCAGGCTCACTTTTAGACCCCTTTTTGAAAATTGGCACCACATTTGCTATGTGCCAGTCAAGTGGAACAGACCCAGTCATTACTGAATCCTTAAATATTAGCTATAAGGGTCTGTCTATCACCGTGCATAATTCCCTCAGAACTTGGGGAGGTGTGCCATCTGGACCTGGCGATTTCTCTATTTTAGTGTTTTGCACCACACTTCCTCCTGGGTTAAACAGGTGACACTTAATGGTGAGTTAACATTACCCCTAATCATGTTGCTGGCCATTGTATTTTCTTGTGTAAACACTGTAGAGAAGAAGGCATTTAATAGTTGTGCTTTTTCCTCATCCTCCTCCACCATTACACCCAGATTATTTTTGAGATGATATAATGACCCCCACACAGTATATTGCTCCACAGTGGCCCCACACAGTACAATATACTCCCTAGAGGACTCCCCCAGTATAATGCACCGCAGTGGCCCTACACAATATAATATGCCCCCAGAGCCCCCACCCCACAGTATAAAATGCTCCCAAGAGCTCCCTCCCCTCTCAAGTCACTTCAGATGAACCCCTCAAAATTCATTAATGGTTTGGCCCTCCGGTTTGTTACAGTTCTCTTATTGTACTCTGGGGTCTCCATATACCCCATATTATAATAAGTAGAATCCCAGGGGAGGTGAGTAAAAATAACAAACACTTATACTCACCTTGTCTCACCTCTCCTAGGCATCCTCCCTGCGTCTCGTTGTCTCCATTGTCTTCATCGGGCCTCTCCGGCCTGCAACTGACATCACATGCCCTTGGGGGACACCGCTGGAACCTGTGTGTGATGATTCTGCTTAAGTGTGGCTATAACTCAGCTGTATTTTGGTCTCTGGGTAGCGTATTTCTCTCTAGTTCCATTTATTCATACTGTGCGCAGCTATGAGCCTAGGTGTATATTGGCAGTAGTGGCAACACTGGAACAATAGGGCTCCATTGAATTCATACACAGTCCTGGCTGATCAAACAAACATGCATTGTCCAGCTGCACTGGTTGACCAGATATGGCTGATAACATTGTATCAGGTCATTTGGTCTCATCTACATACAAAAGATCTGGACTTGAGTGGATTATTCTACGAGACCAGCTGCCGCCGGTGACCTCATTCTGGGAGGTGGCATAAAGGGTATGAAAGATGAGGTAAGAATCAGTGGGAGGAGATTATGCTATAGAGTTGATGCTATGGAGATTATGCTATGGAGTTGACACAGACAGACCATGAGGAGAGGCTGCTGTGATGAGATTCTGTTGAGACTACTGGACTAATGCTGAGAGACTGTGTAAAGAGCATGCAGGCTGGATTACTGTTGTTGATGCCACATGCTGAAAAGCCTCCACTGGTGATCTCCACATGCTATGTGTGAGTGTTGAACTATAGAACCACATCAAGGATATGTGTGGTAAAGTAATGATTTCACCTTTATCCCTTTTATTTTATTTGTACTGTATCTTGTAACTAGTAACTGTTAATGCTTGCATATATCTGCATATCTGTTCTGAACTGTATATGTTAGAGTTTAATACCGACCCATTTAGGGGTTAATAAATATATAAAATTTAGAAGGCTTGTCTTGTATTTATCTGGTGAACCCGACATTCACTGGCGGTGAGTGTGGTTTTTATATGAAAGAGGTCTCAGGTGTGGCCACAGCGGTGTTGGCGCACTGAGGATCTTTCACATTGGTGGCAGCGCGGTGGGATCTTAGGATAAACGGCGTGTGTTGGTGACCTATATCACTCACATGCTGGGGATTATGGTAATCCTATGAGACAAGCTCGGTATTAAAGCAAGCATTAAGATACAGTGAAAGTTTGATACAGTGCTGTTCCCCCTCCCTTACTTTTTGTATTCTATCCTATCTTTTATTTGGCAAATACCAGTGGATGGCTAGTGGGCTCAGAAGCAGATCTCCAGAACTGCTGAACCAGGCTTTTGGAGATCCTGAGCGTATGGCTGAAATGGAGGCAGCCACAGCTATGCAGAGTCCTGATTTTGGGGCTAGACCAGGAAGTGCAGCAAGCAGCCCGGTCCCAAGGATTACTTCACCAGGAGAGACCAGTAACCCCAGCCTTGCTGTGGGAGGAATGGCTTCACACTGGCAAATGGTCCTGCAGCAAGCAGGCACCGGTGACCCTAACACATACCTGCAGGTGTTGGGCTGCTTTCGGGAAGCTGCAGAACGGCAGGCCGATTGTGAGGCAGCAGAACGAGCACGGCAGGCCGCAGAACGGCAGGCCGATCGTGAGGCAGCAGAACGAGCGCGGCAGGCCGATCGTGAAGCTGCAGAACGAGAACGGCAGGCCAATCATGAGGCAGCAGAACGAGCACGGCAGGCCAATCGTGAGGCAGCAGAACGAGCACGGCAGGCCGCAGAACGAGAACGGCAGGCCGATCGTGAAGTTGCAGAACGAGAGCAGCAGTATCACCTTGAGCTCAAAAGAATGGAGCTCTCCCAGCAGGCACCGTCTGTCACTGCACACACTCCAGAAGCCCAAGTACCAAGGCTCCGATCCGAGGACTTTCCAATCCTTGAAACAAACGGGGATTTGGACTCGTTCTTGCGGGCCTTTGAGAAAGTGTGTAAGCAGTATCAGCTACCACAGACGGATTGGGTCCGTTACCTGGCTCCCCGATTGAGGGGAAAAGCCCTGGACACTTATGCCAATTTGCCAGTTGACCAGGACTATGAGTCTGTTAAAGCAGCGCTGATCCGGAGGTACCAACTCACACCGGAGCTATACTGTCGAAGGTTCCGAGGCCTGCAGAAAAAGCCATCAGAGAGCCATGAGGATACAGCGGCCCAGCTGCGCGTTTGGTTCCGGGGAGTGGACGGAGGGCAAGTCCGTCACCTCGCAAGAAAGCCTTGCAGACCTCATGCTTCAAGAGCAGTTCTTGAACATTTGTACAGAGGAAGTGCAAAAATACCTCTTGGACCGAGAGCCTAAGGACCTTGAAACAGCCGCAGCAATGGCGGATCGTTATGTTGCCAACCAGTTGCCGTGGAAACCTGCCAGCGACGGCTGGAGGAGGGGTAAGACACAATCTGTCCCGGGGAATCCTGAACCAAGCTGGAGGTCACCCCAGCCCTCTGCTTCCAAGTGGGGTAGGCCAAACTCTGTCCCGGGTGGTTCCTATACGTCCCCTGCCCCTCGAGCTCTGAGCTCCCCGGCAACCTCTCTCCTACCCCAGGGAGAGATCAGGTGGTGTCACGCCTGTAATCAAACGGGACATTTTCAATGAGATTGCCCCAACCACCCTAGGAACCCCCCTGCTCCCCAAACTACAGCGGCCGGCCCATCTGTGTATCTGGTTGCGAGAGAGGGGCCCCAGCCTAATGCTAACCGTCAACAGGTCACTGTGGGGGACAAAGTGGTGATGGGATTCCGGGACACTGGGGCAGATGTCACGCTGGTACAACCAGATTTGGTCCCCCCAGACAGTATTATTCCCGGGAAAACTCTGACCCTACGGGGTATTGGATTGGAACGTTTTACTGTACCCATGGCTTGTGTTCATTTAGACTGGGGTGCAGGGAAAGGAATGCGGGATGTGGGAGTGATGTCTGAGTTGCCTGCCAATGTACTGTTGGGGACAGATTTGGGGCCTATGGTGTGCCAATATGCAGCGGGGGCTCATCACCCTCCCTCTGAAATGTCTCCTCATACAGTTTGTGAAGATGCTAATTTTATTGTACCTGTGGGAATACCTGCAGAGAGGGCTAGTAACCCTCCCTCTGAAATGTCTCCTTATACATTCTGTGAAAATGCTAATTCTAATGTATCTATGTAGGTGTAAAGGAGCTGAGTGAGGACTGGGCTGTAGACCCGCCCACATCTGCGGGGGCCTCACCCCCCCAGTCTGTGTCTCTCTGTCCGCCAGTCCTCCCTCCAGCTCAGTGTGATAGAACCAATGCTGATAAGGATGCTGTTAATGATATTGTAAATGTCTGCCATGAAACTGTGGATATTGTACCAGGTGGTTCGGTGTCTCTCTGGGCTCTCAGTGACGGTCCGGATGTAGGACGAACTGCTGGTATTGCGGTGGTTACCCGCAGTCAAAGTGCCAAAGGGGTGGAAAGCCTTCCAGCCTCTGCACCGGTCCCTCCGTCGCTCGGACGCATTACTGAGACCACCTTGAGAAATTCCCCCACCCTAGAGCCGGAAGGGTTCGGCAGCTATGTAACATGCACTTCTCTTTTGTCGCACTCCAGCCAAGAGTTCAGAGAAGCTGTGCAAGCTGACCCTAGTCTGGCCATATTGAGGGAGCGTGCCGCTCAACCACCCTCGGAGTCTGACAAGGCCCGAGTCTACTGGGATCAAGGGAGGCTATATTGGGAAACGTTACCCACCCAGGGGGAGGAAGGTCAGCTAAATGAGAGACAGTTAGTGGTACCCCAACCTTACCGGAGAGAGTTGTTGCGGATCGCTCATGACATTCCATTGGCCGGTCACTTAGGGATTGCCAAGACCAAATCTCGCCTTAGCCACTTATTCTACTGGCCTAATCTGGGGAAGGATGTAGCTAGATACTGCCGTTCATGTGACGCGTGTCAAAGGATGGGCAAGGCGGGGCAAAGTTCCAAAGCTCCGCTGGTGCCTATGCACATCATAGTCGAACCTTTCCAGCGAGTGGCTGTGTACCTTATTGGACCCCTGTCCATCTCTAGCCGCTCAGGTAAACGCTTCATCTTAACGGTAGTAGACTACGCTACTCGATACCCAGAAGCCGTCGCACTGTCCTCTACCCGGGCTGATGTAGTGACCAAGGCTCTGGTAGGCATCTTCTCCCGTGTTGGGTTTCCCAGGGAGATGCTCACAGACCAAGGTACCCAGTTCATGTCTGCCCTGATGCAAGGCCTATGTAAGATAACCGAGGTGCAACATCTGGTGTCCAGCCCGTATCACCCGCAGACCAATGGTCTGTGTGAACGGTTCAATGGCACACTGAAGCAGATGCTTCGGATGTTAGTCGAGTCCCATGGGAGCGACTGGGAGCCTTATCTCCCGCACTTGTTGTTTGCTTACCGGGAGGTGCCTCAAGCCTCGACTGGGTTCTCCCCCTTCGAGCTCTTGTATGGGAGACGTGTCCGTGGAACCCTAGCTCTAGTGAAGGAGTCCTGGGAAGGAGACGCCGCTATCCAGGGTGTGCCAGTCGTGGAGTATGTCCTGCAATTCCATGACCAAATGCAGACGATGGCGCAGCTGGTGCATGACAACATGGTACAGGTTCAGGCCGACCAGAAACGCTGGTATGATCAGAATGCTCGCGAGAGAATATACCAGCCGGGGCAGAAGGTATGGGTGCTAGTCCCTGAGCCCAAGGATAAGCTTCAGGCCAAATGGTCTGGTCCATACGTCGTGCACCAGCAAGTCAATTGCGTCAACTACCTGGTTACCATTGACCCAGGCCGGAACAGGCACAAGGTCTTCCATGTTAACATGATGAAAGATCATCATGACAGGGAAGCCACTGCCTTTCCCGTATGTAGTCTGCTAGAGGAGGGCGAAGAGGAAGACCTTGTGGACATGCTCACTCAGTTAGGGGAGGGAAGGTCACCCCAGGAAGTGCAGTTAAACCCCCTACTGACTGAGACCCAAAGGTCACAACTCAACAGTGTTCGGTGCACCCTCCCCGTTCTGTTTTCCGGAAAGCCAGGGAGAACTGACCGGGCCGTGGATACCGGGAATCATGCCCCTATCCGGCGACCGCCATATCGTGTCTCCTCGGAAGTACGGGCCCAAATACATAAGGAGATCGGCGAGATGCTGGAAATGGGGGTGATTCAGCCCTCCCACAGTGCATGGGCCTCTCCTGTAGTCCTGGTACCTAAAAAGGATCGGACCACCCGGTTCTGTGTGGACTACAGGGAGCTCAATGCGGTTACAGTTGATGATGCGTATCCCATGCCACGCATCGACGATTTACTAGACTCGTTAGGTAAGGCCCAGTATCTATCCATCATGGACTTGAGCCGGGGATACTGGCAAATTCCCCTATCCCCAGAGGCACTGGAATGGTCGGCCTTTACCACTCCATTCGGATTGTATGAGTTCACTGTCATGCCGTTCGGCATGAAAAATGCCCCTGCCACTTTTCAAAGGATGGTCAATTCCCTGCTGTCGGGATGTGAAGGGTTTGCAGCTGCATACCTGGATGATATTGCCGTCTTGAGCTCCACTTGGGAAGAACACCTACAACACCTGGCACAGGTGTTGAGGCGGGTTCACCATGCGGGCTTGACCATCAAACCAGAGAAGTGTCAGCTGGGCATGCGTGAGGTCCAGTACCTGGGACACCGGGTGGGTGGGGGAACCTTGAGGCCAGAGCCTGAGAAGCTGGAGGCAATCACCACATGGCCAACCCCCCGGACCAAGCGACAGGTGATGTCTTTCCTGGGCACAGCAGGGTACTACAGGAAGTTCGTCCCGAACTATAGTGCCCTTGCTGCCCCCTGACAGACCTCACCAAGAAGAAGTTGCCGCAAACCGTCCAATGGACGGATACCTGTGAGCGCTCCTTCCACGCCCTGAAGGCAGCCCTGGCAAGCGGTCCTGTACTTCAAGCGTACGATGAATCTCGTCCACTTGTATTACAGACCGACGCCAGCACCTACGGTCTCGGTGCCGTGCTGAGCCAGATTGACTCAGCGGGGCAAGAGCACCCAGTGCAGTACCTCAGTAGAAAGCTTCTGCCGCGGGAGGTGGCCTACGCCACAGTGGAGAAGGAATGCCTGGCAATTGTTTGGGCCCTGCAGCATCTGCAGCCTTACTTGTATGGGCGCCACTTCACCGTGGTGACGGACCACAACCCTCTGATCTGGATAAAGCGTATCGCAGGTCAGAATGGGCGATTGTTGCGCTGGAGCCTGGTGCTCCAGCAATACAATTTCGACATTCGGCACAAGCCCGGCCGGGCCCATAGCAATGCAGACGGCCTATCCCGGCGCGGTGAAGCGGCAGAGGTGCTCTCAGAAGAGGGGCACAGGCCCCTACTTCCTACAAGCCCCATCTAAAGGGGGAGGTGTGATGATTCTGCTTAAGTGTGGCTATAACTCAGCTGTATTTTGGTCTCTGGGTAGCGTATTTCTCTCTAGTTCCATTTATTCATACTGTGCGCAGCTATGAGCCTAGGTGTATATTGGCAGTAGTGGCAACACTGGAACAATAGGGCTCCATTGAATTCATACACAGTCCTGGCTGATCAAACAAACATGCATTGTCCAGCTGCACTGGTTGACCAGATATGGCTGATAACATTGTATCAGGTCATTTGGTCTCATCTACATACAAAAGATCTGGACTTGAGTGGATTATTCTACGAGACCAGCTGCCGCCGGTGACCTCATTCTGGGAGGTGGCATAAAGGGTATGAAAGATGAGGTAAGAATCAGTGGGAGGAGATTATGCTATAGAGTTGATGCTATGGAGATTATGCTATGGAGTTGACACAGACAGACCATGAGGAGAGGCTGCTGTGATGAGATTCTGTTGAGACTACTGGACTAATGCTGAGAGACTGTGTAAAGAGCATGCAGGCTGGATTACTGTTGTTGATGCCACATGCTGAAAAGCCTCCACTGGTGATCTCCATGTGCTATGTGTGAGTGTTGGACTATAGAGCCACATCAAGGATATGTGTGGTAAAGTAATCATTTCACCTTTATCCCTTTTATTTTATTTGTACTGTATCTTGTAACTAGTAACTGTTAATGCTTGCATATATCTGCATATCTGTTCTGAACTGTATATGTTAGATTTTAATACCGACCCATTTAGGGGTTAATAAATATATAAAATTTAGAAGGCTTGTCTTGTATTTATCTGGTGAACCCGACATTCACTGGCGGTGAGTGTGGTTTTTATATGAAAGAGGTCTCAGGTGTGGCCACAGCGGTGTTGGCGCACTGAGGATCTTTCACACTGTGATTGGGCCTAAGCGGCCATGTGACATCAGGGGCCCAATCACAGGCATCCACTGTGGCCCCCAAGCAGTGGCGTAACAAGGAATGGCTGGGCCCCAAGGCGAACATTTCAGACCCCAGTGTATAATGATCAGAGACCCAGGGGAGGATACAAACATAAAAAAACAATGTTACTTACATCTCCCTGGCTCCAGCGCACTCCCAGCTACTTTCGGCCCTCTTCAATGTTAGACCAGATGTCATGTGAGCTAGGCCCGCGTCGCGACGCACAATGACGCCGGCCTGGCCCACGTGACGTCTGGGACGTCACCAAAGAGGGCCGAATACTGCCGGAGCGAAGGAGAGGTAAATAACGTTGTTTTTTATGTTCCCTCACCTCCCCTGGGCCTCCGATCATTATACTCTGGGGTCTGAAAAACCCCAGAGTATAAAGATAGCAAGCAGTGTTTGTGGGGTTCGCGGGCCCGCGGCCTTATTTAACGATCCCCGCTCCTGCTCACAGCCGCATCTGCTTCCGCAGAAGGGGAAGAGCAGGCGGCCGTGAGCAGGAGCAGGGATCGGTAAGTAAATAGGGCCCGCTACCTATTAAAAAAAAAAAAAAATGTCCCAGGCCCTGAGGCAGCCGCTACCGCTGCTACCCCGGTATTTACGCCATTGCCCCCGAGGCATGTGAAATCAGTCACAGGCCGGAAGTGCCCTAAAGAGAATACCCAGGGATTGCCAGAAGCCCAGGAGAGGTGTGTATAAGTATTATTTTTACTTACCTCCCCTGGACAGACCTTGTTTGTGTGAACGGCATTGTTTACAAGCAGCAGAAATGTATGCTGATCTCTGCTGCCTGAGAAGTATAACGGAGATAGTGGTTGGGGAACCAGGCTTTCCCTGACCACTATCATGGTGCTGTGGGTGCTGCACCTCCATGGTGAGGCATCGCCTGCAAATGTGGATGATTCACCACTGCACATGTTGAAAAAAGCTGTATTTGCTGTTGCAGATTTTGCTGCGTTTTGTTTGAGCCAAAGCTGACTGGCTTCAAACGTAATAGGGAATTTAAAGGAAGCTCTTACACTTCTGCCTTCTGGTAAACTCAGTCCTGACTTTGGCTCATAAAATTCAGCTTTTTGACAACATGAGCCTTAGCCTTAAGGTGAAAATCGTAAAAGCCCTTAGGGCTTATTCACATCACAGTTAAAAACGGCCTTCTGACAGCCGTTTTTGCAACGTTTGTCACATGGCCGTTTTAAGAATACATTGATTTCAATGTGTCTATTCACAGCTGTCAAAAAACTGGAGATGCTCTATCTTATACCCAACAGAAATCAAAGGATCTGTTTTTAACTGATTTAAAACAGATTGACATCCGTTTTATGTCCATTAAAAACAGATCAGTGGGTTGAGTAAAAAAAGAATGAAAAACGGGTGTGACACTTAGCCATCAACAATGGAAAAATGGAATGGATGCAAAACGGCCGTTAAAACCGGACATGCATGTTAGTTTTTAACAGCCCCTAGATCCTTCAAAAATGTCAGAGTCATGTGCATAAGGCTTTACCCTACACACGTTTTTTGTGTGCTGAATTTACCGGCCTGAACATCATGCCAGGAGTGGGACTATATATATATATATTTTGAGAAGGTGACAGGTAAAGTTCTGGAAGGTCGTTATATCTCCCCCAGATTCCTCACTTATGTATAGTAAGTTAGGTTACAACACAGATTTGTAACAAAACCTCAACTGTGATAAGGCGTTTCTGTTAACCTACAGCAGGAAGGAGCCTTCAAGCACAGGTGGAAGCTGGGCCTCATTAAAAGGCCTATAAAAGGTTGTCAAGACCTCAGTCCTGGGCAGTTCCTGGGGAGAGAGGAAGAGCCGGATTCTGTCCTAACACGCTGACAACTGGTGAGAGACCAGTGTGAGCTGTTGCCTGTGTTTTTGCCCTGTGTATTGTCCGTGTGGCTGAAGCAAGTCACATGTATAGTTAGGGCCTCTTTGTTTAGTTAGTAGCTCAGACAAGCAGGATTTCTGTTATCGTTTTGCCTGACTTAAGGCTTACAGTATTTTGTTTTGCCATTTTGGAAAAATAAATGTACAGGGCAAATCCTGTTTGTACCTGACTTTTTTGTGTCTGTCTCTGAGTGTCTGGGTCCGCTGCTGCTCCCACTGAGCCAATCTTCCCACAAAATATATATAAATTTTTATTTATTTGTTGCCTTATTTATTTGAAATTAATTTCTATTTTACAAACTTTGCAGTAAGATCACTGGATTTCCATATTAGTAGTTGTGCAAGTGTTGTCTAGAGGCAACAGTGGGGAAAAAAAAGTATTTAGTCAGCCACCAATTGTGCAAGTTCTCCCAATTAAAAAGATGAGGCCTGTAATTGACATCATAGGTAGACCTCAACTATGAGAGACAAAAAGGAAGGCCGGACTGAGGGGGGGCCCCGGGGAGGGAGGCCGCCATGACAGGGCCATGTAGGTGAGGCCCATTGGTTATTAGGGGTGAGTCTGTGGAACGACGGGAGTTGGCAAGGGAAGGGTACTTAACCCCCCCCTGGCTCAGGGTACCGCGTTAGTCGCTGAGGAGAAAGAGCCACGATCTAGGGAGCTGCTGTCCCTACCTGTCATGGCCGACCTGGATCTCCTCCTAGAGCAGCTTCGCGCTGCTGCCGGCAACACTGATGCTGCCCCGTCTTCTTCTCCGGCAGGGGGAGGCAGCGGAGGCAGCCTTGTCACGGAGGCAGCGGAGAGCAAGGCCGCCGGAACGGTTGAGCCCGGATCATGCCCCCAGGTCTCGGCGCAGGCTGCGGAGCCCCTATGGGGTCCCTCCCGGGCCGGCGGGCGCACCCAGCAGCTCAGGGTAGCAGCCCCCGGTCCGGGAGGCATCCATTACAGCCGTCGGGACCAACGGAGGTGGAGGGCGGGGCTCGCGGCCTAGGCGGCCCCTCCTCTTGCTGCGTCTTTGCCTGCATCTCCCTTGGCAACGGTGGCCCCCGCTGGCGATGCTCCGGTCGGGGGGGGGGTCACCAGTGCTTCAGCAAGAGCCATTGGATCTGGTTGTAGTTCTCACTGCCGTCCTGCTAGGAGGGACGGCCGAAGTTTTACATCTGGTGGCAGGCGGGCTGTCTCCTGTGGACGGTCTGGTGGCCGGTACTCTTCTCTTCGATTGGCGGCTTCTGAGCAGGGTTGCTATTTGTGCTCTGGATGTTCCCACGGGCCAGCTAGATGTTTCCGGAGGGGGAAGGGAAAGCAGTCGGCGGGATCAGCTGGTCATGGGGCGGACGCCGGTGATACTGCGAGAGATGGTACCGTATCTAAGTCGGTATCCTGATCGGGCCGGGGCTCCCCTGTTATAGGAGGGCTTCGGGGTGGGTTTCCAGATCCCGTCATCGCTGCAGGGTACCTCCTTGTCCACAAAAAATCTGATGTCCGCATATCGGTACCCGGTGGTGGTGTCTGAGAAGCTGGCCAAGGAGGTCTCCCTGGGGCGGATGGCGGGTCCTTTCCCTTCACCGCCATTGACTGACTTGGTAGTTTCCCCCCTGGCCATGGTCCCCAAGAAAGAACCGCACAAGTTCCGATTGATCCATCAGTTATCGCACCCTAAAGGGGTCAATGATGGCATCGATCCAGAGTTGAGTTCGCTGGTGTACACCTCCTTCGACGCGGCGGTTGCCTGGGTTCGGAAGTACGGGCGGGGCGCGCTGTTGGCTAAGACAGATATCGAGGCGGCTTTTCGCCTCCTCCCAGTGCATCCTGAGAGCCTTCGGCTCCTGGGCTCCTGTTATTGGGACGGGGCTTATTATGTTGATCGTTGCCTCCCTATGGGTTGCTTGATTTCTTGCGCATATTTTGAGGCCTTCAGTTCGTTCTTGGAGTGGGTCGTTGGACCCGACACCTGTCAGGTCTCTTTGATCCACTACTTGAATGACTTTTTGTGCATTGGCCCTGCCGTCTCGCCCGTCTGCTTGTCTTTGCTGCGTTCGCTAGAGTGGGTGGCGGTTCGTTTTGGGGTTCCGGTGGCGGCAGGTAAAACTGAGGGCCCGTCGTCATGTTTGAGTTTTCTGGGGATCACCATAGATACCGTTTTGATGGAGTGTAGGTGATAAGATGAGGGCGCTGCGGTAGGAGGTGGGTAGGGCCCACAGGTTGCGCAAAACTGTTCTTCAGGACTTGCAATCTTTGTTGGGGGAAACTCAATTTTGCTTGCAGAATCATGCCCATAGGGTGGGTATTTTGCAGGTGGCTGGCGGGTGCGACTGCGGGGGTGTCATCACCTCGTCATTTTGTTCGGCTAAATAGCGATCACAGGGATGACTTGGTGGTGTGGGCCAGATTTTTTGATCAGTACAACTGCCGCTCCTCGCTTATGTCCCCTGTGGTCGAAGTTTTTGATTGGGAACTTTACACGGATGCATCAGGGGCGGTGGGGTTCGGGGCGTTTTGTGCGGGACAATGGTGTGCAGGGTGGTGGCCGGCAGACTGGGTGGAACTGGGGTTGGTGCGGAACTTGTGTCTTTTGGAGCTTTACCCCATAGTGATGGCGCTGGAAATATGGGGCGAGCGGTTTAGGGACAAAAAAGTGCGGTTCCACTGTGATAATCAGTCTGTTGTGTCAGCCTTTAATTCGCTTACTGCATCCTCCCCGCCAGTGGTTTCCTTGTTGTGGCAGTTAGTGTTAAGGTGCCTGTTTCTTAATACGTGGGTGGTGGCGGTTCATGTTCTGGGAGTCACTAACCTAATTGCCGACTCTCTCTCTCTCTTTTCCAGTGGGAGCGTTTTCGGCAGTTGGCCCCGCACGCGGACATCGCCGGGACCCCTTGCCCAGAACATCTGCGGGGCGTGGTTTTGCGGCAGCCGGCGAGCTGATTAAGTCTTCCTTGGCGGATGGCACTAGGTCGGCTTACGAGGCGGCGTGGCGGTATTTTGAATTGGTCATGGGGGAGTTGACTCGGATTTGGTCATGGCGTACGGCTGTTTTGTTGTTAATTGGGCGTGTGTCGTTGGCGGAGTGGTCGATGTCCAGAATGGGGTGTTTGGTAGCAGGGCTTGGTTTTTGGTTTTAAATATAGGGGGTGGCGGGATGTCACGAAGGATTTTTTGGTGGTGCATGCTCTTCGGGGTTTCAGGAGGGGCAAGTCACGCCTGGACGGGCACAGGCCAGTGTCTTTTCACCTGCTGGAACAGCTGGGTGTGGTGTGTTCCTCCCAGTTTGAAGTTATGATGTTTCGCTTGGCTTTTTCGTGGGTATTTTTTTGGGGCACTTCGGGTGGGGGAATTGTTATCTCCTTCCAAAATCAGGGCGGGGATTATATTGTTTCAAGATGTTTTGTTTGGGGGTTCTGTTTTGGACTTTGTCGTCCGACGGTCCAAGACGGATCAGTTGGGCAGGGGCAGACAGGTTCGGCTTGGGAGTGTGTTGGGTTCCAATCATGTGTCCGGTTCAGTGTTTTGAGGATTTCGGGTGATCAGGGGTAGTCAGCATGGTCCGGTATTGTGTCATCAGGATGGTTCCTTCTTGTCGCGGTACCAGTTCACTTGGGTTTTCCGGCGCTGTCTCCAGTCGTTGGGCTTGGACCCGTCGGTGTTCGCCCCTCATTCTTTTCGGATTGGTGCGGCTACTGAGGCGTCTGTCTTAGGCCTAGGTCCAGAGGTCGTGCGGCATATTGGGCGTTGGGGGTCGCGTCGTTTTCTTTCTTATGTCCGCCCTCATTTCCTGAGACTTCGGGGTAGGGTCCTCCCACGGCGTGCATGGGTGTTGTGGTATCAGTGGGTAGTTTGTGGCGGGTCAGGGGTGCTCAGAAAGGTTAGGGTGTTAGGGGGCCGCTTGGCATAGCGATTCTGGCAATTCTTTTTAGGTCTTGTCTTTTGTTTCTTAGGTGCACCGCCTCGGCTGGTTTGGATTCTGGGGCACTCCTACGTCCACTGTGGGGGAGATCCATGCGGACGTTTGCATGGATGGGAGGCAGTTGGGCTTCTCCAGAACGGCGGCGGTGGTGCGGTGGCTGGGTCTCCGCGGCATGGTGTGGGGACGCATGCTTTGGGAATTCAGCAGGTATGTTCGCTTGGATCGCCCGCCCGACATGTTAGTGCTTCATCTGGGGGGCAACGATTTGGGGTCTCGCCCCTTTCGGGAGTTAGTGCGGGACATTAAACATGACCTGCTTCGATTATGGGTGGAAGTCCCGTCTCTGGTAGTTGTGTGGTCAGATATTGTCCCGCGGCTGTTGTGGAGGGGGGCCTGGTCTATCCCTAAGATTAATAAGGCTTGTTCGAAGGTGAACAGGGCAGTGGGTGCATTCGTGGTGCGTCATGGTGGGATTTGCGTCCGGCATCATGAGTTGGAAGACCTCCAAGGGGGTTTTTGGTTAGCTGATGGGGTACACCTGACAGACGTGGGGAATGATCTCTTGGCCTTGGGCCTACAGGATGGCATTGAGCGTGCCTTAAGGTTGGTGAGGAGTGAGCATCCTTGAGGTGGTCAAGGCTCACTGTGGTGGGGTAGGGGTCCTTGGAGTTGGTTGAAATTATGGGGGTGGGGAAACGGTGTGGTCTGTTTCCCCATTTTTTAAATACAGTTTGGGTCTGGCTGGTTTTTGGACTCCTGCTGGGTGGTGGGTGGAGTGGTTATATGTGTTAAACTGCCATCTGTATTGGTGTGGTGCCCCCGAGCATGTGGTTTGCGGCTGGGGGTAATCGGTGTGGTGAACAGATTGGTGGCCAAACCTTTTTTAGCTCCAAGGACCTCCCCCCAAGGTGGAAGTTTTAGCTAGGAAAGTTGAGTTATGTTTACAGGTTATTTATTTAATTATATATTTTGTATAGAGATGTTTATTTTGTTATTTCTAATACGGTTATTTATATGTTTGTATTTGTTTAATAAAATGGCTTCTGTGGCCAATTAATCCAACCCCAATGTTGTGATGTTTATTAGGGTAAGAGAGGGTTGGGGAAGGAATGAAGGCGTCAGCAGTGGTAAGTATGGGATTTGTAGGGGTCTCCCATCATCCTCAGTGCCAATGTCATGAGAAAACAAATCCAGAAAATCACATTGTCTGACTTTTAAAGAATTTATTTGCAAATTATGGTGGAAAATAAGTATTTGGTCAATAACAAAAGTTCATCTCAATATTTAGTTATATATCCTTTGTTGGCAATGACAGAGGTCAAACGTTTTCTGTAAGTCTTCACAAGGTTGGCACACACTGTTGCTGGTATGTTGGCCCATTCCTCCATGCAGATCTCCTCTAGAGCAGTGATGTTTTGGGGCTGTCGCTAGGCAACACGGACTTTCAATTCCCTCCAAAGGTTTTCTATGGAGTTGAGATCTGGAGACTGGCTTAGGCCACTCCAGGACCTTGAAATGCTTCTTACGAAGCCACTACTTCGTTGCCCTGGTGGTGTGCTTGGGATCATTGTCATGCTGAATGACCCAGCCACATTTCATCTTCAAAGCCCTTGCTGATGTAAGGTTTGCACTCAAAATCTCATGATACATGGCCCCATTTATTCTTTCATGTACACGGATCAGTCGTCCTGGTCCCTTTGCAGAGAAAGGCCCCAAAGCATGATGTTGCCACCTCCATGCTTCACAGTAGGTAAGGTGTTCTTTGGATGCAACTCAGCATTCACTATCCTCCAAACACTACGAGTTGTGTTTCTACCAAACAGTTCTACTTTGGTTTCATCTGACCATATGACATTCTCTCAATACTCTTCTGGAACATCCAAATGCTCTCTAGCGAACTTAAGACGGGCCCGGATATGTACTGGCTTAAGCAGGGGAACACGTCTGGCACTGCAGGATCTGAGTCCCTGGCGGCGTAGTGTGTTACTGACGGTAGCCTTTATTACGTTAGTCCCAGCTTTCTGCAGGTCATTCACTAGGTCCCCCCATGTGGTTCAGGAATTTTTGCTCACTGTTCTTGTGATCATTTTGACCCCACGGGGTGAGATCTTGCGTGGAGCCCCTGATGGAGGGAGATTATCAGTGGTCTTGTATGTCTTCCATTTTCTAATTATTGCTCCCACAGTTGATTTCTTCACACCAAGCTGCTTGCCTGATGCAGGTCTACAATTTTGTTTCTGGTGTCCTTCCACAGCTCTTTGGTCTTCACCATAGTGGAGTTTGGAGTGTGACTGTTTGAGGTTGTGGACAGGTGTCTTTTATACTGATAACAATGTCAAACAGGTGCCATTACTACATTCTTAAAGAAGTTACAGGTCTGTGAGAGCCAGAAATCTTGCTTGTTTGTAGGTGACCAAATACTTATTTTCCACCATAATTTGCAAATATATTCTTTAAAAATCAGACCATGTGATTTTCTGGATTTGTTTTCTCATTTTGTCTCTCATAGTTGAGGTCTACCTATGATGACAATTACAGGCCTCTCTCATCTTTTTAAGTGGGAGAACTTGCACAATTGGTGGCTGACTTCCCCACTGTATTAGCATGCTGTTTGACATGCAGAGGCCAATCGAACTGTATTTAGTCACCTAACGGCTACACTTTCTACATTGCTTCTTTTGGTTAAAGCATTGCAACTGAGCTGCTTCAGAAAACCAGAGGCAGATCTTTAAAAGCCAAAAATGGAATATGTTTAGCATAGCAGCTGCATAATTCATTCATGTCAGACATCACTGCTGAACACTCCTGTCAATGCAGCAGATCAGGAACAAATTACAGGAAAATTGCAATGACATCATCTGCTAAATATTAATATGTGCACTCCATGCTGCAGCTCACGCAAATGTGTTCAGTGGGAAGCACCTATGAAAGGCTGAATTCTCTGTGGCATGGATTCAAGAAGGTATTAGAATTATTCCTTAGAGATTCTGGTCCATGTTGAGATAATGGCATCAGATTTATCAGCTACACGTTCATGCTGTCACTCCCAGTCAATGTTTCACCATATCCCAAAGGTGCTTTTCTATATTTAGATCCAAGGGTATTAAAGTGCAATGGCCTCTTTGTTCAGTTTGTACTGTTGTCAAATGATGTTTGCTTTATGTAATGATGTGTTATCCTGTGGGAAGCAGGCATTAGAAGGCTACATGCACGAGATGGGAAAAACTGATAAACTGTCAGTTTTAAGCGTCTGTTTTTCATCAGTGTGTCACACATTTTACATTAGTTTTCTGGCCGTTTGTCCGTTTATTACTGTCTGTAAAGAAAACAGATGGACTTCACTGGTCCTCAAATGGATGCAATTCCATTTTTATGAATGTTAAAAATGGATCCATTGACTTTTATTGGTTTGTCCGTTTGTGAAAACGGATAAAAGTTGAATTTTTTTTTTTTTTTTTACTGCCCATTAAAACATTTTATTATTATTATTATTATTGTTTATATAGCACCATTACTTCCATGGTGCTTTACATTTGAGGGATTACATACGGTACACAGGATGTACAAAACAGATAATACTAAGTGACCAACTGGCACAGTGGGATACAGGGCCCTGTCCGCAAGGGCTTACGATTTTTTATCTATTGTTATAAAAACGGACATGTGTATGTCCCCACAGAGTCACATTGTTCTGAAAATAGACGTTAATTTTTCATGTTTGTATGCATGGGGCCTAAGGGCGCACATCTGTGTTTTTAGGCCTCATTCACATATCTGCATCTGCTTGTGAGGTCTGTGCTATTCACCCACCATTTGTGGGTGGTGTGCTGTCCTGGTTGTCTGCTTTCCGTGTCTGGGGCAGCCTTTTTTTAATTTTCTATACTTTGTATGTCTCTATGTCCATAAAAATCAGATGACATCCCCCTCCTCTTTTTTTTTTTTTTTTTTTTTTTTACAGACTCAAACTTTCATTGGTGTAATGCATCATTATCAGTGAAGAAAAAAAAGTGTTCTTCTGTTGTTTATTTGCAGCCCTATGATGTAGTGGTATAGTAGTGCTCTTCCCTCTCCTCCTACAAAGTGCAGTGGTTGGTGAACCAGCAGTCTGGAGGGCCTGATGACACACTTTCCCTTTATCAGCAACATGAACAATACTTGAAGCATCAAAATAAAATGGCAAAAATAAATGTAAAAAAAGTAAATTGTATGACAAACATATGTAATGTAATTGGACATGTTCCCTGTTTTTTCAGTTTGAACCAGGGGGACCATATACACTTTTGGTGCCATTGAAATCAATAGGTCCATGTGCCATCTGTTAAAAAAAAACAAAACTCATATCCCATGGACCAAAACTTACACTTCTGTGCATTAGGTATTAGCATGTGTTGCCTGCTGTCATCATTTATAGATCAGAATCCTAGTGACATCACCGATGTTGGCCTCTGCATTTACAGACATAGTATGAATGACAGAGAATTGATTACTTCAGTTTCCTGTCAGTACAGGATTGGACTGTCAGGGTCAATTTTATTTCCTATTATGATGACTGATCCAAGAATTACATCTAAGATATATGGAACCACCTATCCTAAACTTAACTAACCCACATACTTTTATGCAGATACAGAAAGGGGGGTGCCATACTGTAAATAGATGAGGATCAGACTCCATTGGCAAGACATCAATGTATATAAACTCTAAAACTTTTTTTTTTTTTTTTTTATCTATGTAATTGTTTCCTCCCATTTACCTTCAGAGAACATGCTGCTGTCCTCTGCCACATACATACTAATAACCAGGCTCAGACCAGGGTATCGGTGAATCCACCGGTGGGCCCTGTGCCTTTAGGGGGCCCTACTGGTATCCCACTGCTTTTTTTGATAAGCAGTGGAGGTTTGGTAACGGCTCCTATTAACTTACCCATCCTTGCTCCTACTCGTGGAAGTCTTCCTCTTCAGCCTCAAGGGGTTCCCCGTACGCCGCGCATTACCTCATCACAACATGATGTGCGGCACACAGGGCCCATTGAACGCTGAAGAGGAGGAGACCACGGGCAGCAGTCGAGATCGGTCAGTGAATGCAGCCAGCTTTCCCCAGTTTGGCCAATCCAGTTGTTAAAAATACAACTGTATCACAGAACTAGGGAGAAAAGGCGGAAGCCACAGGCTTCCTACTCTTCCAATTTCCATCTTGTAGGCCACAGGCATGGGTTAAGGGGAAGGTATCAATACTTAGCTGTCTGCTCTCCGGTCCGTCCCGCTTCTTCCTGTTTCTACAGTGTTCCCTGAGCTATATACCATGCTAAGCCAAAGGAACTATACGTTAATGGAAATTGCACATTGCAGCTTTTAGGATTTGATTAAAAGATTTCTGACCTTATAAAATTTAATACAAAAAATTTGTTTTTTTTATCCCCTTTCCCATTTGAATATATTATAAATGTAAAATAATTATGGAAACATAGTATATAGAGATGAGCGAATCGAAGCTGCAGAAGTGGAATTTGATCCGAATTTCAGGAAATATTCGATTTGCATCAAATTAGAATTTCCTCACGCTTCGTGTTAACGATTCACATTTAGTTAAAAAGAGCAGGGTGTTAGCTGTAACTGACAGCTAACACCCTGCTCCATAACTGATCCAGGGTTTTAACAACTTGGATGCCGAGGTCAAACATGACTGCGGCATCCAAGGGGTTCCGCCATTTTTCCGCCCACCCCGGCTCTCTGCAGTCAATAAATAGCTGTATTTGGTACACGATTCATATCATATCGCGAAATTCGGCGAAGTTACCAAATTGAATTTTTGAATACTTCACTCATCTCTAATAGTATTTCATGAGAACTTTTAATCTCTTCAATTTACAGCATTTACAACTGTCAGGGTATAAAACTTTGTTCTTCTGAATGATTTTAGATTCAACAGAATAATACATTCAGATTGTATGAAGAATTAGTAATTAATAATCCAGCACAAGAAATCAATTTACTATGGTAGAATGATAAAATCAGAATACTGTATCTGTTTATGTCACAGATTATATTTTCACAAAACCGAAATGAGTAAACCTACAGGGCAATCCAGCATTTTCTGAGAAGAGCTTAAAGGGGTTGCCCAACCCCAAATTGATTTTTCAATCATCCAACACCCGAAATCCACACAGCCTTGGGGTGCCAGATGATGCTAGTGGATGGGGGAGCGAATGCAGCACTGCTCCTATTCAGAATTAATAGTAGCAGTCCTATGGAACCACAACTATGGAGTGGATAGGACTGCTGTATTGCTCCTATTATTTGAATAGGAACAGTGCTGCACACACTTCCCCTACACTGAAGCAGCTTGTGGCACCCCCAGGCTGCCAGAACAGCTGATCTGTAAGGGAACACATGCTAAAAGTAACTATACATAATTGATAAACATCCCTCACCCACAATTGTCAAAAAGAATTGGGTTCGGTTATGGGTATACAGTGGCATAGCTAAAGTCTGGTGGGCTACGGTGCAAACTTCAACTGGGGCCCACTACCTCATCCCTACAGTGTATTTTTGGTACAGCTATAATAACTACAACTGCTGTTATGTAGAATACAGTAAGTAAGCAGCACAATACCTGACATGTAAACAATACTGGGAGCTGCATGATCTGATAAATAGCTGATTTGCTGGGGTCCTGACAGTTAGACCCCACTGATCTAAAATTGATGGCTTATCTTAGTGATAGGCTATGAATTTTTAAAGGTGGATAACCCCTTTAAAGGGTTATTCCAGTGTTTTGATGCTCCTTCTTCCCACCTGTTAAAGGGGTTTACCCTCTAACACGTATTCCCTGTCCACAGGATAAAATTAATATGATGAGAGCTTCCCTTTACCACATTGGGAAACATTAAGAACTCTGCATGGGATGGTGAAACCAAAAATGGAACTCCTGCCTTGTGCACTTGGGTTCTTCGGAGTAATTTATAACTTATAAGTGTTTTGCACACTTGATAAAAGGGTATTAAACACCCCGAAATGCATCATGTAGTTTTATCTGTCTATTCTGGAATAAAAAGAAATTGGTTATTTAGTAGTCCTGGATCGGCGCAATCCTTTGGTTAGTCCCTTCCTTTGATATTGTGCACAATAGAGAACTTATTTTACCTTTGATTCAGCCATATATCAAGAAATAGATTCTAAACGGGTATTCCAATTACCTGCTATTGATATCCTATCCAAGGATAAGTCATCAAGAAGAGATCAGAGCAACTGCGATTCCCTACTGATTAGCTGCAAGAAGGAACTTGTGCGAGTGCCGTGATCCCTTCACTGTTTACATCGCACACAGTGACCATTCGATGTAATTACATCCTGTTTAATTCTATATGATGAGGCTGTAATTACATCGCACAGCTGCTATAAAACAGACATTGCAGTCCCTTTAACCCATTAAGGTCACGGCCAAAAACTGCCTTAGTCCGGTGCCCCACTTTGCAAAAAATGCAGCTCTTTGGCTGCGAAGGAAATGCCAAGGCAAAAAAAGCTGCGTTTTACATTACCTGCAAAGTGGATGGAGCTAGCTAATCCCATCCACACATTGCAGAAAGAAATCTGCAATTTCAAAAACGCTTGCGTTTTTGTAAATAGCAACATGTCAATTATACCTATGGAAACGCTGGTGTTTTCCGTACAGGTATAATAGAGGCATAAACTCTGCAGACTTTCTGTGAAAAACTCTGCTGAAAAAAAACGCGATGTGTTTCCACCGCTGTCTTTTCCGCAGTGTTTTTTTACTTTAGTCTTAAGGACACAGCATCATTTTTCAAAACTGACATGAGTCATGTTATATGGCAAAAACTTTGAGACGTTTTAACTTACCCAAGTGATTTTGAGATTATTTTTTTTGAAACACATTGTAGTTCACATTGTAGTTAGTGGCAAAAACTGAATTAATATTCTTATATATTCTTTATATTAAAAAAAAAAAAAAAAGCAAATTTGATGGCAATTTAGAAAAATTAGCAATTTTAAAAATGTGAAATTCTCTGCTTTTCAGGCAGATAGTCATACCACCCAAATACATTAATAAATATTATCTACCATATCACTGCTTTTCATTGGCATCATCTTTTAATCATCTGTCAATTTATTTTGGATCTTAGAAGGCTTAAAAGGGTTACAGCAATTTTCTAGATTTACAAAATAATTTCCCAAAACCATTAGTTAGGGACCACTTCAATTCTGAAGGGGATTTTAAAGGCCTATATATTAGAAACCCCCCCCCCATAAATCATCCCATTTTCTAAACTGCACCCCTCAAATTATTCAAAACCACATTTGGGAAGTTTGTTAACCCTTTAAGCATTTCGCAGGAATTAAAACAGTATGGAGGTGAAATTCAGACATTTAGGCTTAGGTCCCACGTGGCGTCCCGCAGACTTTAGTCTTAAGGACACAGCCTCATTTTTCAAAACTGACATGAGTCATGTTATATGGCAATAACTTTGAGACGTTTTAACTTACCCAAGTGATTTTGAGATTATTTTTTTTGTAACACCTTGTAGTTCACATTGTAGTTAGTGGCAAACACTGAATTAATATTCTTATATATTCTTTATATATATAAAAAAAACAAAAAGCTAATTTGATGGCGATTTAGAAAAATTCGCAATTTTAAAAATGTGAAATTCTCTTATCCCAGGTATAAAAAAAGATGTATATGCGGGTGTAAACTGCTGCTTGGGAACACAACAGGACTCAGAAGGGAAGGCACACTGTGCTTTTTAACTTTTGGAGTGTATATTTCGAGGGACTGGTTTCTGGACAGTGGAGGTGCCAGTTAATTGGAATTCCCTGAGAAGTGATCCCATTTTGTAGGGGTAATTTCAGGGTCTCTGCAAACATGACATAGCATCCAAAAACCAACACAGATCTAAATCTGTGCTCCAAAAGCTACATAGTGCTTGTACACATCTGCGCCCCTGCTGCATGCCCAAACAGCAGTTTACACCTGAATAATGTGCAAAAAATTTGGTGAATTTTTGGCACATGGTGGTGAATCTTAGGCCACACCTCTTTACTGTGAGCCCACAACACTTTATCGCTGTTCCGGTAATTGACCAGAAGAACAGATAACCCAATGCTGATGTGTGTGTGTGTTTTTTTTTTTTTTTTTTTGTTTGTTTTTTGTTTTTTTTTAACTACAAATTGCACCAGAGTAACCCCTATTGTGTTTTATGCTCCATATATTGTGACAATGATTCCTTGAATTTAGATCAATATTTAATATACACTAAATATAATTATATTTATTACTATTAAATAGGTATTCCCACGAACATGCCATATTTAAATTTATGGACAATTAAAAGTTACACATTTTTACAAATATAAATAATAAAAAAAATTTGCAGAGTTTTAAACATTTTCTCTAATGACAGTCTGTTGTCTTGATCATTTGCCAAATGGATATGACCATGAATGCTGGAACTTTCTATGATGTTGCACTTGTCAGAAAATCATTCAAGATTTCCTTATTGTGGCTGAGTTATCAGGTAGGGACCCTACATGCATAAGAAGATAACATTTTCTCTAATGCGTCTGTTGTCTTGCATTTGCCAAATGGAATGACCAGTGCTGACTTCTGATGGCCTTTCAACAAATCATTCAAGTTTTTTTTTTTGTGGCTGGGTTTTCGGGGGGGGCCCCTACATGCATAAGAAGATAATTCGGCCACAACAAGAAAATCATGGATGAGTTTCAGAGCATAGAAAGTTCTGGCATTCATGGCAACCGATCAAGACAACAGACTGTCACCCCTGAGATGATTAGAGAAAATCTTTAAAACTTAAACTTTAAAAGAAAAATTCCATTATTTATTTTTACAAAAATGTTTAATTATTTATTTTTTGGTATTGTGGGCTGGGGGGAGGGGTGTTGAACATTTTTATAATATACTTTATTAATCTATCAACTTCCTTTTAATAGAAAACTGGCTGTAAAGTTCCTATGAGCAATGCTCTCACTAAGCATTGCCAGGGAAGACTCTGTCTGTACACATATACTCAAAGCAGCATGTAGAGCTAAAGCATTAACAAAGGGGTATGGTCACTTTAAATGGGTGTATCTCCGGCTTTATATCACCTAGAAAAATGGTTCTGGTATCATAAGGAAGCTGACGCTAGGTTGACACTAGCGTTCGGCTTGCCGTTCTTCGGCTCCACTTGAGGACCCGAAAAATGGAAAACTAACCTGCTTAAAAAGCAGTTACCCGCGTACCCTAGAACATAAGGTGGTCCGCCCGGTTTCCACCCAAAAAATGCAGAAAAATGCCGAGAGAAAAGTCCTGCTTACAGGACTTTTCTCTCCACATTTTTTAAGCGGCTTCGAGGATGGAAACCTTGATCGTATAGCAAACCTAGCCTTAGGTGAGAGTCTCAGCTTGAAGTAAAAACTTTAACTTAAAACTTAAAAACACAGTCGGAAATGTTATTTTATAGGCAGCATGAACTGCATATTAAGTTCAAATTCCCGACTGTGTTTTTAACTAGCGATATCTCAGGTTATAGCTAAGATATCAGCTACCTTATCATACAGAATCATTTATCTAGGTGGTATAAAACCGAAGATATGGCCATTTGAAGTAATATCCCCCCTTTAGTAAATGCTTCAGCTCTACATACTGCATTGAGCACAAGTGTATAGACAGAGTCTTCCTGGCAATTTTTAGTTACAGCATTGCTAATGGGAACTTTACAGCCTGTTTTCTATTAAAAGGAAGTTTGATAGATTAATAAAGTATAACATAGTGATATCCTTGTTCATGGGGGTTCCTAGATTTTATAAGGCAGTGACAAATAATGTTTTATGTTTTACTTGGCTCCTTAATTAAAAACGTTGAGTACCTGCAACTATAACCACCTAAAAAGCATTCTTTGTAGCAAAGGTTAGACCACACTGGAGGAATTCGAGAGCATGGACCACAAGTGATTTTATGGAAGAAGGGGCTGCAGCCCCTTTCACCCTGTTTAGAACTAGAAATCTATGACACAGTGTACTAGGAAAATCTTCACTGAGTTGAATGGACTGTGATTTTTAATGCTGTGTCTCAGGTTATGATAACCTGAGCAGGGCTAAATAGTTTTGGCACCCTAGTTTTGGTGGAGATCCAAACAAATAGACACCACGGATTTGACCTACTTACAATTATCTCTGAGGGTCATTTTTTACTGGATTTCTCCTTTAAACTCCATTTTATTTGAAGGTGCCATAACAGAATTTTGGGTGATCCGCTAAGTGAGAGCACAATTGTCTCCTGAGGCAGTGTCTTTTCTGCTTAAATAATTCAGTTTAAGTTCTACATTTACGTATCAGGCAGATGATTCTATTAATAAAAGTTTTGCTTGCCCCATGACCTATCCAGATAGTGTTAATAAAACTGATGAAATTCAGAACAGGATATTCATTTATTAAATCAATTCATGTAATACTGATTCTGACTATAAATCCACAGAGAATTATATGCTCATACATTGGAATTAGGAATTCATCCCTTATTATACCATATAAGACTCAGGCTTGCATTGTGTTATGGCAGTGTTGAAATGATCATTTTAATAACATAGTCTGTTTAACATCTACAAAAATCACAGCACAGGCGCTGCTCTAGTGCAAGCCCTTTGTACTGTAAGAGTGCCTTGGGGAGATGAATGCAGATAAATAAATATAATATCGCTTTCTCTCCAGAGGGGCTTACAAAGTGGCTTCATAATCAGCTGAAATCTTGTTAATGTGTGGGGGCAGTAATGCCATTAAAAGCTCATTTTGCAGACACTGTGACATTTACACTGATACATGGTTAGGTGTGTTTTAACCCTTTATGACATTTTGTAATTTAAATTCATTTTGCTTTGTTCCCCATAGGCTTTTATGGTAAAAGATACATTTGTATATTTACTTATTTAAAACATTTATAAATCATAGTATATTTCTTGATATATGGCTGAATTAGGGGCAGAGTAAGCTCTCTACACTTTTGGTCTCACTATCCTATGCATAGCTCTTAATGTTCACCAATGTGCTAAAGGGAAACTCTCATAGTATTATTCTTTATCCTGTGGTCAGGGTTTAAGTGTTATTAGACGGAAAACCCCTTTAACAGGTGGGAAGGAGGAGGCATCAAAACATATAGATATGGTAACGCGATAATATGTAGAGCAATGTTTCTCAAGGCATGATCCATATACCACAGTGGGTACATGTTGCAAACCTTGGGGTGTACATGCTGCAGATATAGGGTAGGGGTCATACAGCAGCTCCATTTTAGTAATTGAAGACATTAGGGTGGTGGGTTATAATCATAAGAAGTAACATAAAATATTAAAGATGCTGGGTGGTGGTTGAGGGAGGGTAGTCATAAATAGTGTCATAATAGTTACTGGAAATGTGGGGGTATAGGGGTCATAAGATAACCTTTATTATATGTGGGTGGAAGACGGTAGAGTTTTGGAGTGTGGGGTCGCCGCATGAGCTCCACCATACCCTTATTAAAAATGGGGAGATAGTGAGGCTTGTGGAGCTAGTTACACTGTGAGTACCTGTGTGCTGGGGCATGAGAGGTGATAGTTATAGTCACTATTGTGAGGGCTTTTTACTTTTAGGGGGTTTGACCTGGAATCTCCACGTTTTGGGGTCCGTACATAGAAGGGAATGGGTTTGTACATATAAAAATTGACTATACAGGAAGGTCTGGTATGGGGTCTGAAAACAATGGAGTTTGAGTGTGGGTCTTTATGCAGTGTTGAGATCTGTACATTTATTTAGCATGTCTGGTGTGTGGTCTCTATCCATTTTAGGGTGTGCTGAGTGGGGTTATATGTGCTATTTATGATTTATATGTTGTCCTATATAAATAAATGGTACATAAATGTAAAGTTGTGTAGGTTATCCTCTTAATTTTGGCAAGCTTAGGTGGGTGACGGTAGATGGCCATGACAGGTTAACAAACCCTTTGCACATTCACTGACCAATGGGCAGATAAACTAATAAAAATGCACTAGAATTCTGGTGTAATTTGTGGCAAAAAACTGGCGTACATGCTTTACACCTCTCTTTCTATAAACACTTTTGACACTTTCTAACAGTTTGTTTGCGTCTTACAAAATGTGGACAGGGCTTGTTGAACAGGTGGTGTGGTTTAATATGCGAAACTGTGAGCCAGACATTTGGAAATTGCACCACAATTTCAGCCACTGAGCCACAGTTTTAGTTTATCTGCCCCAATATGTCAATATGTTAATGTTCTTTTAGGATGAGGCCCCACGTGGCGGAAACGCCGTGGGAAAAAACGTGGCATTTTACAGTCACAGCAAAGTGGATGGGATTCTAGCGAATCGCATGCCCACTTTGCGGTAAAATACACGGTGCGGACATGCGGCGATTTCCAAAACCATAACTGTTTTAGAAATCGCAGCATGTCAATTATATCTATGGAAATGCCGACGGTTTCCCTATAGATATAATTGAAGCAGAAAGTCTGCAGAGGAAACCTCTGTGAACTTTCTGTGCAAAGCGCTGCAGGAAGAACCGTGATGTGTTGCCGCCACGGCTTTTCCCGCAGCGCTTTTTTTGCTGCGGGACACCACGTGGGGCCTTAGCCTTAGTTTATCTTCCCCAATGTGTTGATTGCTCTCTTTCCTTTCAGGTGCAAGTGTACGGTGGAGATGTTGTACCACAAGGAAAGTTATTTTGGCATATCCTGTGATATGACACCTCTGCTTGCTGTGCATCTACCTTCAACTCATCCAATAAATTTGAATGGTAACTTCATCTTCCATTACACCCAAGTCTTACTGTTTACTGAACCCTATCTTAGCCTTTCATGAAGTCTGTATTTTTGCAATTCCATGTGTTCTTATCTGTACTAGTGTCAGTCTTTTGATGCTCAGTGATTTTATGGTAGTTCTCTGGTCAGTGTTTGTATCTCCATAGCCCAAGCTCTTCATGTGTCACAGTTTGTTGATTAATTGGTTAACGACTTAAATTAGTGCTAGTTATGAAGCTCTGCTTCCCTATATAAGTGGATACAACTTATGGGGGAAGCATTTCCAATGCAGGGGGCATTTTCTAATGTAGCTGTCCATCATAAACTATGCACTTATACATGGCACTTAGACAGTCAAACCATGGAAGAACAGCAGGTAAACTTAAACCCAAAACAACAAGCTTCAACACATGGTATGATAGAGCTGCACTGTCACTTATCTTAGCAATTGTCTTCCTGCAGAACTCCCCTCCATCTTTACCACCAGTGCACACTATCCATATCAGTCCCTCCTTTTGCCATGTACAGATCTCACACACTTTTCACTCTTTAACCACCCTAATCCCTATACTTTTTGCAGTGAAAACAAACATAAGCGTCTACATAAATTACTGAACCACCTTCTGTCTCTGTTCATTTTGCTCCTCTTAGCTGCTGGGGCCATCTCTCCAAACCCTGGCCCTCCTTCTTTCCCTAACTTTTCCTCTTCCTGCACACATAGAAATCCTTTTATACCTAATCAATATCAACCGTGTTCCCTCTCCTTATCTTTCTCCTGTCTCTTTTAACAGCTCTCTCTGGAATGCCCACTCAGTGTGTAACAAACTAGAATACATTAATGACTTATTCCTCAGTAAATCTCTCAACATGCTTGCCCTTACTGAAACCTGGATCCAGCAGTCTGATACTGCCTCCCCTGCTGCTCTGTCTCATGGTGCCCTACAATTCTCACACACTTCTAGGCTTGACAACAGGAAGGGTGGAGGGGTAGGCTTACTTCTGCCACCACAGTGCATTTTTCAGGTCATCCCACCGGTACCTTCACTCACATTCCTCTCATTTGAAGTCCATGCTATCAGACTTTTCCGCCCACTCTCTTTACGCGTAGCTGTAATCTACCATCCACCTGGCTCACCCTACCAATTTCTGGTTCACTTTGCTTCTTGGCTTCCCCCTTTTTATCCAATGAAATTCCTACCCTCATCATGGGTGACTTTAACATCCCCATTGACACCCCTGTCTCCCCAGCTGCCTCACAGTTTCTCTCAATAACCACGTCTTTTGGTCTTTCACAACTTTCCTCTTCCGCTACACATGTAGATGGCAACACCATTGATCTTGTCTTCCATCGACTCCTCATAGTTTCTAAATTTATTAACTCTTCTCTGCCACTCTCTGACCATAACCTTCTGTCTCTCACCATCAGTGCTTTCTCTTCTTCACAGGACACACCTACTCATTATACATATAGGAATTTACAGGCTATTAACACCCAGCACCTCTCAGATACTCTACAGTCCTCTCTGTTCCCCATCTCTTCACTGTCCTGCCCCAATCTAGCCACCAGTCACTATAATGAAACCCTTAAGAGTGCATTGGATGAGGCGGCTCCCCCCTCCACTCGAAAGGTTAGACGCAGGAGGCAGCAACCCTGGCACACGCCACATACACGTTTTCTTCAGCGGTGCTCTAGGTGTGCTGAACGTCTGTGGAGAAAATCATGTACACCTGCAGACTTCCTCCACTTCAAATTTATTCTTAAAACCTATAGTTCTGCCCTTCACCTCGCCAAACAAGCCTATTTCACCATTCTCATCTCTTCTCTCTCCTGTAACCCTAAAAGGCTCCTTGAAACTTTTCACTCCTTACTCACTCCCAAGGTGCAGATGCCATTCACAGACCTTAGCGCAGATGTCCTGGCCACTTATTTCCATGATAAAATTGATAAGATCCGTCAGGAAATAACTGCCCAATCCCCAGGTGGCACTGACCCCCTCACAAGCCACACTTCAGACTGTTTATTCTCATCTTTTGAACCTGTTACAGAGGAGGAAGTCTCTCAGCTACTTTCTTCATCTCGCCCTACAACCTGTAGTAGTGACCCTTTCCCCTCACACCTTCTCCAATCTTTGTTACCTGCTGTCACAACTTACCTTAATAAAATATTTAATCTCTCTCATCTGGAATTTTCCCATCCTCTTTCAAACATGCTGTCATAACCCCATTATTGAAGAAATCCTCCCTTGACTCGTCCTGTGCTGCTATTGACCTGTCTCTCTAACCTCCCCTTCATCTCCTCCAAAATCTTGGAATGCTTGGTCTATTCTTGTTTAATCCACTATCTTTCTGCTAACTCTCTTCTTGACTTCTTACAATCTGGCTTCCTCACTCTGCACTCTACTGAAACAGCCCTCACAAAAGTCTCCAAAGAATCTCCTGACGGCTAAATCCAATGGTGACTTCTCTCTTCTTATTCTTCTGGATCTCTCTGCAGCATTTGACACTTTTGATCATCAACTCCTCACTATGCTCCACTCTGTCAGCCTCACAGACACTGCGCTCTCCTGGTTCTCCTTTTATTTCTCAGACCGCACTTTCCGTGTATCATTTGTGGGCTCTGTTTCATCCCCTCTTCCCCTTGCCA